>RJWT010029938.1:0-14777 GCA_004365215.1 Cuniculus paca | reverse complement strand
GTTTATTGTGTGTGAATGTATGAATGACCATTTCAAAGAAAACAAGAGACACTAGGGTAGCATTGTTGATTTCCTGTCATTATGTTTTGAAGACCTGTATTACTTGCAGTGTTCTGTTTTGATCTGCTTCGTTGTGTTTAACTCTGTTCTGTTTTGTTTTGCTTTATTCTCTTTAATTATAACAATCATTGTTAAATTCCTATCATCTTGTTTTGAAAACCTATATAGCTATTGTTTTGTTGTTGTTGTTTTGCTTTTGTTGTTTTTTAGGTTTGTCTACATCTTGATTTTTCTGTTTTTTCTATTTTCTCTTTAAAATAAAAAAATGTACAATAGATACTGTGAATTGGGAAGAAACTGTTCAAAAGAAAAGACAAACTGTGATGGGGGAAAGAAAGAATGGGTAAAAGGAAAAAATGCATGTATATACAAGACAAGGTAGTTATAGAGCTAGCTTCTGTCCCCTGAAAATAATGATTTGTGCTAATATTGCTTAAACAAGATATCATACCTATGTCCTATACTCTGAATAACTACTACAAGACGCCAATATGCAATGTATCAAGTATTGTAAGTGTCCTACTACCCTGTTTTGAAACTCATTTTCATTGTTTCTTTATCTGCTTTTCTCTTTAAAATTAAACAAACAAACAAACAAGAACTAGTCCAGGTCCAGAAACATGAGTATTGCATGATCTTACTCATGTGTGGAATCAGAAAAAGTTGATGTGATAGAAATTGAAAGTCAAATGCTCACTTCTGGAGGCCGAGGAGAGTAGTGGGGAGAGAGAGATGGGGAGAAGGTGACCACAAGTATTAAGTTATTGTCAGAGTGGAGCGAGAAGTTCTATATCATGCAGCAGGATGACTAGAGACGATGATGATACTATGTATTTCAAATAGGTAGAAAGGATTTTGAATATTTTCATTACAAAAGAATTGCAAATGTTTGAGGAGACATGTTTATCATGATTTAAACATTGCACAAAAAATACATGAATTCAAACATCACTACCCCTTTAAAATGTACATTTCATGCTACAATTAAAAATAAATTTAAGGTCAGAATATTTGAAAAGAAAGTCTGTTCAATATTTGATAGATATGAGCGTAATCAATTACACATGCTCATATATCAGAATATCAGTCTCTTCGCTATATTTACTTTGAACAACGAACTTAATTTTCTAAACATTTTTTGAAGGCCTAAACAGTCTTTATTGGGCTCAGACCAGGAGTCTGTGGGTCTTGAGGACCTCTGTGAACTTACTGATTTTCTTCTCCACTTTCTTTTCAGCCCGTTTCCGTAGCCTCATAATCTGCTTCTTCCGGTAATGGATCTTGGCTTTCTCCTTCTTGTTGTCCTCCAGGGTGGCTGTCAGCGCCTGGTACTTCCACCCAACCTCATGAGCCAGGTGGTCCAGGGAGGCAAACTTCCTCATCAGCTTCAGGCGCACAACCTTGAGGGCAGCAGGAGCCACCACTGGTTTTCTCCTGGTTATAGGGCGGCGGGATCCGGTCGAACACCTTGAGGCGGTCGAGGGCGGCCTGGTCTCCCTTGGTTTTGTGGGGCAGCATACCTCACACAGTGCACCGGAAGTGAACAATGAACTTCTCTATTATTTCTTTTGCTAATAATAGTTGACACTGCTGAGCCTTTATTCTGTGGCAGTCCTGGGTAAGTGCTTTGTCTTCATCCTCACAGTTAACTCCCACAGCAGTCCTGTACTTGGGATACTAATGTCTCCATTTTTTCAAAGGAAACTGACGCATAGGCAGGACAGCTAGTCTGCTTGAGGTCACGTGACTACAAGAGGGCATCCGTGGACTAGAATCTGGCTCAGACTGGATTCCAGGGTGCAGCTCTCACTACAGATTACACCTCCTCATTGGTTGCACCATCTGAAAGACACTCCCATGTTAGTTACACTGACCCTACTCTGAGGATAGGAAAGGGAAAACGCTGATTTCCAGCCGGGGCTGATTGTGCGTGTCCATAATCCCAGCACTCTGGGAGGCTGAGGCAGGAGGGTCACAGTTTCAAGTCCTGCCTGAGCAATTTAGGGAGGCTCTGTCTCTAAAAATTAAAAAAGGCTAGGGATGTAGCTCATTACAAAGGCCCTGGGTTCAACCACCAGTATCCACCCCTCCAATCCTTCTCGAAAGGGTTTAGTTAAGGAGCAGACCTGCTTTATAACTTTCCTGAAATGAGAGAAACGGTGACTTGTGAGGCCAAAACCACCGCCACATATAACCCAGTTCTTGTTTTGCCTCTAGCTAGCCTCGAGTTCTCTCTTTCGCGTCGTATCTTTGAAAGGCATTACACATCTGTTACTAACAGCACACCCAGAGCCCTACCTTGGCATTCCATGAAGTCCATTTGGAGAATCAGATTACTGCACCTATTTTTAGCTCTCAACACAAACCACTCTTTCCATCGCACTTGTAAATGCTCAGTGATAAAGCAACATTGAGCCTCGCTCAGACAGCCCAACGCAAATCCTATCTTTGATTTGATCAGGCCAGAGCATTGCCAGGCGCTGATGGAACCGCGTTACTGAGGCCACTGCCTACTTGTGCCTGTCCTCCTCTGGGTTGGGGACTCCCCTCCCCATCTGCTGCTATATTTATCCGCCTGCTTGGCCATAAAAGGCTGGCTGTGAGGCCTGACATTCTGCTGCCTGACCACATGCCTTATTTTTGACCTGGCCCCCAGGCTCCTGTCTCCAGCCCTGCCACTTAACTCTTCCTCGGATTCAACCTAACTGGGTCTTCATCGTCTCATCCACCTCCTCACTGCGTCGGAACATTTCCACCACTGTCGGCCGGTCCTTTGGGAGCTGGTAAGTGTGACACTGGTGCAGAGAAATGCGCTGAGTCAGTGCCTGCTTCCTTCCATCTTCTCAGCCCAGCAGTTTGCGCACAGAGCAGAGAAAGAGAAAAGTGAAGTTCCTGGAAGGGAAAGCAGGACCGCAGGGCGCCCGTGGGCTCGGGAGGCTGTTCTCTCAGATCATCGCAGTCTTTTTAAATTAGGTTGCTGTTCCTGGAACTGTGAGACCAAGTCTGTCTTAGATTCAGCTGGAAGTGTAAGTACTTTCCGAGGCACAGGTCAGGAGTTTGGCTCAGATCTGGAGCAGCTGAGGGACAGGGAAGCCTGTGTTTTCCTCCTCTCTGCCTGCAGTACTCATCACAAATTAAGCAAAAGGAGGCAGGTTAGCCCTGCAGTCACTAGAATGCGATTTGGGGATTTTGCTCTGACCGTACCATGTGGATGAAGGCATGAGTGCTTTGTGAATGTCTTAAACTTGGCTTGACAGAAGTATCATTTCAAGATTGCAGCTGCAGAATTGGTACTTCTTCCCAAGTTCTCAGATTACTTTCAGAAAGCAAATGTAGGCTTCAAAGAAACAGAGGCAACGAAATCATCTTTCCTTCCAGCAAACTCTGTCATGTGTTGGGGGTAATCCTTGCTTCCTTGATGAAGCAGGAGCAGTTACACCTTCTGTCCAGAGGTCAGCCAGCTGGTGGTTTAAAGTCAAAGTCTGCTTACTTGTAATAAACAATCTATGTGCATGGAAGATTAAATGAAAAATGAACCCACTGGGGAAAATCAGAATGGGACAATAGAATTGGGGCAAACTATTGAAAGATTTCATTTCATAAGAATTATGGCCTTTCAAATCATCTGGGTAGTGATTTCACCTTATAACATAATACAATGGAAAGTCCTTTATTATTTACTTGGAAGTCATTCAAATAACATTTCCATGTGATAATGTGGCATGTATCATTGTAGAAGCTTACCTGATATCTTTATAACTCTCTCACATAATTCTATATTCATGTAGTCTAACTCCTGTACTATCATAGTTCACCTAGTAACTACTCATCATGCTGCAGTAATTATTCTGTATTTAATAACAGAAAATGGCAATCTGTTTAAGCAATGAAGCAAGTGGCTTGCTAGCAGCTGTTTTTTCCTCTTAGGAAATGCCATGTGGACTGATATCATCCATGAGACCTAAGATAAATATTTCAGGAGTGAAGTTTGCTGGATTTTCTTCTCTAGGGAATGCATACTGACTTTTTAAATAGCTTAAATAAAAATTAGTTTGAAATTTGACAAAAAATATAGCCATTTTAGAAGGATTTACTCCTCAATAGTATTTTAAGAAAAACAGGGCTTGGTGGGAAGAAAAAAAAACCTGATTACTTGAAAACTACTTTTTCTTATAAAACTTAAAAAAAAACACTTCAGAACATGAACAAAAGCATTTTAAAAACAGGGAGGGGAGCTGAAGAAAGCTATGACCTCAGGTTGTCCACATAACTGACAGGTCCATCAGTGAAGAGATGATTCTAGAAAGCTGAGCTGCGTGAAGCGTCTCCTCCCAACGCTAAAGCAAACATCTTTGCCTTTCAGAGCTGTCACATCACAGGTTCACAAAGTCAGCTGCCACATGGGGGGCCACCTGCTCTCCTACTTCTCTATGTAGGAAGATGGGAAGCCTTCAGCTGCCTAATCAAACAAATCCTTTTTCTGCTTTGAAACTATGCCTTTTTGAAGCGCTTCTGCGATTTGAGAGAGTTTGGATATAACATCACCGCACTCCAGGGCTCAGTCCTAGCACTTAATTTTCCATTTATAATTGTGCTCACCAGTCTTCTTGGCTTTTGTCACTACCTACATGCTGTCTCCCAAATGCAGGTATCTGTCTTGGCCTCTACCCAATTCACACATCCAGCCCGCACTTAACATCGCCAGCTGGAGGTCCAGCTGGCAGCTCAGCTGCAGACCATCTCTGCTGGGAAGTAGCCCAGAGGCTCACGCTTGTCTTGCATAACATAATACAGAGGAGTCTCTGGTCCTGAAAAACAAACACAGACCAAGTCAAGCCAGTCTCCTGTTCTTCTACCCCAAACCGGTGATTTCTCGTCCTCCCCACTCAGTTAACAGCAACTTCAGTCTTCCGGTTACAGAAGCCTTGGGGTTCTGTCTTTCACCCTCAGCACTTTCAGCAGTGCTATTGGTTCTGCCTTCAGATCTCGAGCTCGTGCACACTCTGACCACTTCTCGAGCTTTCTCTGTTAGCCGTGGCCATCGTTCCCTGGATCAGGGCAGTGGCCTTTGCGTATGTGTTGCACCGTGCTAAGGCACCGTAACGAAGTACCACAGGCCAGATAGCTTAGCCGGCAGCAGTTGTGTCCCTACAGTTCTGGAGGCTAGAAATCCGGGGTCAGGACTGTTTTTCTTGAGGCCTCACTGTGGCTTGTGGATGACCCCCTTCTCCCCATGTCTCCGCATGATCTTCCCTGACATGCGCCCCAATTTCCTTTTCTTCTGTGGATGTGAGTCGAATTGGACTAGAGCCCTCCTAGTGACCTCATCTGAATTTCTTTCTAGGTCCCCATCTCCAAACGCAGTCCCATTCTGAGGTAGCAGAGGCGAGGCCCTCAGCCTATGCATTTTCGGGGGCTCTAACTCAGCCCGTAACAGCCTTCCAGTGGATTTCCTGGCTTTCCTGTAGGTCCCTGAACAGTCTCTTCTTCAGATATCAGCAGAAGGGATCCTCAGACCCTTGCAGTGGCTTCTTAGCCCATTCAGGATAAAGCCAAAGTCCTTTCTGTCGCCTCTAGGGCCCTGTGCAGTCTGCCTTCCCCCTGCCCGCCCCTCACCTCTCTAACATCATCGATGCCTCGCGCCCCTCCCCAGCCCCTGCAGCCTCCCTGGCTGTTGGTGCTGCCTGGAGCAGACGACAGATGAGCTGCTCCTTGCTCGGAGCCTTTGCCTGGACTTTCCCGCTGCAGCCCTCTTCCCCGTGATGTCCTCCTACTCAGACGCCACTTTCCAGCGAAGCCATCCCCCACGAGGCTGCTGAAACCTGTGTCCAAATAAAAACTAGATAATAGGGAACAGGCACAGAGATCTTTTGCAAAAGGGCAGGGGAGGGAAGAGGAGGGAAAGGGAGGTAAAAAGAATTCAGATGTGTTACCCCCGTGGACCAACTCCCGATGAGGAATGTCCTCATCATGTGTGGCAAGCATGGGCTTAACTTTTAAAAACAAAAGCTAAAAACATAAAATGTATTCATCCCTCCCCACTTTCTTGATTTCTCTTTATGATGCTTTAGTCTGATAGACCTCCTGCTTTGCTTATTTATTTTCTATACCAGATTATTAACCAGAGACTGCGTTGGTTCAGTAGATGCTCACTAATTTACTTGTTGAATGAATACCATATTACTGTCTGTCATTACATATTCTCCCAGATGAAGCCCCCATTGGGATGAAATGCCAGAAAATTAAGAGATTAGTACTATAGAGGGTCAGCATAAAAAGCCACCGATATCTGGGGCAGGGACAATCTGTCCAGCCCACCTAGACACGAAGGAAAAAAGAAGGCACCAGGGCAGGAGGGGACTTGCGTGGGCGTTTATGGGTAACCACTTGAACTCAATGCCACATCCTTTCCCGCCTACTCTTACAAAGATAAGCGGGTGATGTCTCACAGGTCGGTGTCGAAGGCTTGCTCTGTGGCGTTTGTTCCCCAGGAGTTCACTCATGAATCGCTGTCTTCCTGCAGGTTGCCTGCTTCCCTGAGGGGCCTGAGATGGCCTTGCCTTTTTATCAGAAGTCTCACCAGCACTACGACCTCAGCTACCGCGACAAGGACCTGCGCACCACCATGAGCCAGTACCAGCAGGAGAAGAAGCGCTCTGCCATCTACACGCACGGCTCGGCGGCCTACACCAGCCGCTCCTCGGCCGCCCACCGCCAGGAGTCCCAGGCCTTCAGCCAGGTGGAGGCCTCCTCCCAGCAGCAGGCCTCGCACTACTCCTTCGGGGCTGAAGTCCGACACAAGGCTGCCTCAGCCTACGACTACGGCTACTCCTCCCACGGGTAGGTCAGGCGCGGCCTTCCAGCCGGGGAAGAGGCCTGTGCTCTGAATGACCCTCCCCAGTCACTCTTCCTTTCTCCTCAACTGTGACAGCCCGACAGGTGTGGCGAGAGACCGTTCCGGGCAATCCGAGGCCTGTGTCTTTTCTACCTGTTTCGCTTTCTTGTCTCTGAGACTCACAGAGAGCCTCGCAGTCACACTGGCGGTGGTGTTTAGTTGCCAGCTGAGATGTTTCTAGAAGCGGGGAAACTTGCTCCAGGCAACTGCAGCAGTCGCAGAGTCAGAAAATATCATTTCAATGCTCACAGCGGGTTTCCTGGCTCTTGTAATGTTTCTGCTTAGATGAGAAGCCTGAGAGAATTTACAGTTCGCAGGTCACAGGAGACTACGCGACCACAGAGATGTGTTCATTTTTTTTCACTACCTGAAAGATAGTGTTCAAAATTCTGGGCTATGAGTCAAGCAGCAAATATTTTCTTTTCCTGGAGCATTTTATTGAAAAACATGGTCTTATCTAAGTCAGCCTAAGAACAATGGAAACAACTCTGTATTCTAACAAAATTAGATCTGTCAGCCAGAGGTAATGAGGGAGACTCTGCTCCAAGAAGAGTGGAGTTTAGATGTCTATCTGGTCTGAAAGGCAAACCTGGGGTCTCACTTATTTAACCATAGAATCGAGATAAATGTGGGCTGCTGTATCCAAAACTCCTCTGGAGCTCTTGGTCTGGGTTTGGAAGTGAAACTGTATTTCTGGGTCAATAAGTGACTGAGCTTCTCCAGACCAGAGTGAGATATTTCATTCTTGCTGAGGAAATTTCAAACAGTGACCTCACTGATAGTGGCCGATATTAGAAAAGAAAGTTTTGTGGTGAGTCCGTAGCCAGGTGTGGAAGGACAAAAGGAGGTTACCGTGGCACCACGAAGCCACGGTGTCCCTGGGAGAAATGCCCTTTCTTTCCTGTTGATTTTGCAGTTGGCTTTTCCATGTCTGCTGGTCCAGCCTGACAAAAGTTGGGGAGGCATTTACTTTCACAGTCCAAGGCAATATTTATTTTTTTGTTATTCAGAATGAAACATTTCATGGGCATTTAAAACCACTTGCAAGGTACGAGGGGATTTTCACTAACATCTATAACCTACAGAGCGAATTGCCGGTTTTCAAAATGTAGACATTTCTGGGCTATGTACTGGATACACCTGGTACCTCTAATGCTCTTCTGGCAAAGATGGCAATTTGTGTTATAATACAGTTTTGTCTTCCAAAACTTAAGTTCACAAAATACCTGACAGGGGAACTGGCAAAAGCACTTATCTCTAGGCATCTAAAAAGTTACTGAGGAAATCATAGAGTGGTTTGTATAAACAGATGTGAAGAATGCTTCCTTGGGCAGAAAGTCCTAAATGCTCATTGGGTTTGAGCAGCACCTGATCTATAGCTCTCATTTGGTCACCAACAGTGACCCCTGGGAACATCTGTCAGGTTCGGTGGCAGAGCCAGAGTCTGCTGGGGTTTACCTGGAATGTGTCATGGCTCTGAAATCCCATTTCAAATGGAACAGGATCGCTTTGTACTCTCGATTGCAGAGGTCGTGTTCTGCCACGGAATATTCGTAAGGCTCTTGTGTTGGCTGCACATATGGAAATAGTGTCACTGAGGGGAAATTTGTTTCTCTTAGCACTTGCTTCAAATGAATTGTCTTCCAAGGAAAAGTTGGGAGGAATTAACATCGTGTATGCGGCAGCATCATTTCACTCTCCTGAAAAATGTTCCGTGGATACGTTCAAGAGCCTCATTTAGGAAAGCAGCTGTCTTGTAATAGAGGAGGATTACATTTTCCTGGATTGAGTGTGCCGGGTTATAAAAGATGGGTATTTCATGCAGTTGTTACCATAACTTCTCATGTGCTTATTTCATTTTCCCAGTGTGGAAGAATCTATAGAATTTTATATTCTTGTATTTTTAAATTATCTGTATCTCTTCAGCTCTTTTGCTAAATTTTATGTTAAAATCTTTTAAATTTATAAAAGTCTTTTGCAATGTATATAATATTCATGTTTATTCATAATCTGATTTCTTACATCAAACATTAGTAATTGATCTCTTAAATATATTTTATTCAAAAAACATTGCTCTATGCAATCTTTGGAAGTCTTAGCCATTTTACCTGTAAAAACCATAGATAACAGACTTTCTATGGGAAATGGAGCTAGAGAATGCACTCATTTTTCTATGCTCAGCCTTGCATCTTGTTCCTTCCTGCTATCTATTCGTGCAGGCAGGTGGGTATTTATCAGTGGCTGCTATGTTTGAACAACTCAAGCTTTAGATAGAAACACTGAGGAAAAAATAGGAGGGGGAGGAAAATGCTGCCTATTTTCCTTTGTACCATGCAATGTAAAAGACAAAGGCCATCCTAATCCTGGAGGTAATTTATCTTCTTTTTTTAGACCTAGAACTAACAGGTGCTGGTAATATTTTTTGAACAGTTCCAGATCTTCTTCCAAATTGCTTCCAGTTGTCTTCAGGCTTATTCAGAGTGAAATGATGTCTTCCCTCTATGGACGCACAGTGCAGTACGGTTCCTCTGTGGGTTGTGAGCAGCGTTGTTGATGGAGGCCCCCAGAGCTGGACACGTGCCTCTGCAGGGTTCAGTTAGTAAGAACTAAGCCTGGTCTATTTCTAGCCTCTGCTTTATAGCTGGATGTCCAGCATCACAGTGGAAACTTTGGAGAGTTACATGTGCTCGGGGCCTGGCTGACCTTCGAGATCTCGGGAGCAATGCCTGCTTCGTGTCGGTGTGGTTGCAGCACGAGCTGGTTACTGACTAGGTTCTGAGCAGTGGGTTACAAAATACATTCTGGGAGGCTCACTCTCAATGCCTTTATTACTGCTCACAGTGAGAAAAAAAACCCTAAAGAAAGCTCTTGGGGTGAAGAGATCATTCTTACACTAATAATCAGCAAGCATTTTCAGGATTTAACAGAGAACCACTCATGACCACTTTGCTGCCATCAGGCAAGGGTTCTAAACCTCTGTTCCTGAGTGGATTCCAGTAGAGTCTTGGATGATCTGAGATTTTCCAAGTGCAAACTGGGAGGCATTCTGTCAGTGTGTGCACAATTACCTAGGGATGAGTCTTCAGGAGACAGGGACTATAGCGTTCATCAGGGTCTCAGAGAACTCCGCAGCCTGATGAACACCAGAGCCACTGCTCTAGAGAGTCTGCATGGAAATTCTAGAGGGCCCAGTGTATGACCCGAGCACCCTTCCCTAATGCTAATAATGTAAAGATTGAGGGTAACACTGGGCAGATGTTTTTAGAGAATGTGGTATTATGGAAGCAGGGCATCTTCCATTCTTATAGTCACAGATCGCACAGTAAGTTGGAAATAGCAAAAGGAATAATCTATTATACTTGGTAAGGCAGAATTAATAACTTTTAAAGCCATAGAACACCACAGTAGGGTTTTTGAAGGATGAAAGGATTTAGAGTTGACTCTTAACCCTCCACAGTAATGGTAGAAATTTAATTTCTTATTCGAAACATAAAATTCAGCCTGTATGAAGCAATTCAGCACTGCATCTTCTGTGCTGTGGAGTCTTTACAACAACCCTGGGAAGTGGAAATGATCATCCTCATCTAGCAGATAAGAAAAGTGAAAGCCAAGGCTATGAAGTGCCTTGTCTTCAGTACCTCAAGAAGTAACAGAATACTGATCTGAACCCCAATCCTGTGTAAGTCTCCACCCTTTCCTCTGGTTCCCAAAGACAGGTTATAACCGGCGACTTCCCTCAGCCATTCCACCATCAGATTTTTCTTGGAGCATCAATGTTTACTTTTGCACTGATATTACCTTTGATTTACCCTTCTCATGCAGAAGCCATTGAGACCCAAAGAAACCAAGATTTAGAGCTTGGCATGGTGGCACACACCTGTAATGCCAGGACTTGGGAGGCTGAGGCAGGAGGATCATGAGTTCGAGGCCAGCCTGGGCTATATAGTGAGTTGGAGGTGAGCCTGAACACAGTGAGACCTTGCCTCAAAAAAAAAATTTTTTTTAGAGCAGGGAACAATACATAGATGGGCACAAATTCCAAGAAATTCCGAAAAAGAAAATCCAAAGTGTGCTTATGAACGCCACACCTTGTCCCTTACAGACTCTAACCTGCCACTTAGAAATACATGTGGAGATGTAAAAGGACTTTGAGTGACACCAGCTTGAGGGTTAAAATGCTGAACGACTTTCCCAGGGCACCCCGAGTTTAACTATGCTTCTACAGTCATGTCATATTGGCCAATCCCCATTGGAGATGCCCACATGATAATTCCTAGAGTTTGAACTAGGCGTGGTGACACACATCTGCCATCCCAGCACTCAGGAGGCTGAGGCAGAAGAATCACCGTGAGTTTGAGGCCAGCTTGAACTACACAGTGAGACCGTGTCCAAAAAAACAAAAAGGTTGAAAGAACGAAACTACTAGAGTTTGGAAATGCCACGGTAACATTCAAATTAGTTCTAATTCAGCCAGAAGTTGCCAGTGCTAAAAAGAGAGACCTCTAAGCACAACTGGGCATGAGGGGGACCTAAAATTCACTCCATCTCCCACTCTAATACGATTTCCAAATGCGTTATTAATGGAATCTACTCCCTTGCGGACATTTGTTCCCAACCTCTGCTATTGGCCGCAGGTTAGTGTCGATCTCCTGTGTACCCATTTCTAGATGTCGTGGTGGGGTATGGATAGTCTTTGGGGTCAAACAGGTCCCCACTCGCAGTTAGACATGTGACTTCAGATGACCTACTTAACTTCTCATTTTCCTCCTCTGTAAACTGAGGAAAGCAATCCCTTGTGTTTTGAGTCCTAAAAGAGGCAACCATGTAAGATGTTTAGTGCAGTAGCTGGCTCCGGAAGAACATGCAGTGCGGTTTAGGCATTATTCATTCATTCAGCAAATATTTACCCACGGCCTCCTGGGTGCTGAGTTCTGTTCTACGTACTTGGAGGAAATTACTGAACTCAGCATATTGAATTATATATTATGTTAGAAGGTAACAAATGTTATGGAAGCAATAAAAATGCAATAGGGTAAGAGAGATCAAGGGTGCAGGTTGGAGTTTTAAATAGAAAGGTCAGGATTCATTTGGAAAGTGATACCTGAGCCAAAATATGCAGTAGTCGAGAGGGTTAGCCATGAAGTTATGTGGGAAACCCTCCCCACCAGGCGTCAGGAATAGCTGCAGCATAGCCTTCCAGTAGGAGCCGTGTGGACACCATGTGAGAGAATAGGGAATGATGGAAAGAGTCTATGGAGATGTCAGAAGGGGAAGGATGGGACCAGACTCACATGGGCCTTGTGGACTGTCTGTGAGGAGTTTTAATTCTGAGTTGGAGGGAGTGCAACCCAGCTTTCAGCAGAAGAGCAAAGTGATTGACTCATTTTTAAGTTGTAACAGAATCACTGGCCAATTCATGCAGAATGGGACACCAAGGCAAGAGAAGGAATGAGTTGCTGAGGTAGGAGGCTAATGCCGAGGCCCCAGGAGAGGCAGAGGCTCAGTGAGAGGGGCCATGGCAAGCAGGGGCCAGACCTTCAGATCCATTGGCTCTTGCAGAATTCTTCATTCTGTCATAATTTTCACAGAGCTCCTTAGCACCCTCCACAGTGGAGTTTTGAGGCTGCAGACCCTCTGTACACAGCAAATTTCTGCAGACTCTGTAGGCGGCAGGAGGATGATAAAACCACCTGCTTATTATCCATTCTCAAAGCTTCTGAGCCATGCTTAAGAAATACCTTATTCATTATCACAGACTGATCAGGCCCACAACCTCCCAAATGAATGGACAGCAAAAGCTTAAGTAAAAGAGACAAGTGGTGTGATTTTAGGGCTTCAGGAGGATCAAAACCTTCCAGCAGAATTCAAGATTCTCTGGAGACTGAGACAAAGAACTTCTCTCACTGCCTGTATTTATTAGATTTGCGAACAAGGGAAGGGGTTAGAGAGGAAAACACAGAAACCGAGCAGGACCTTGGGAGTCAGCTCAAGAACTTCTCCAAGCAATGAAGTATGTTAATTAGGAGAACTATCTTATCTCCAGGTTGGCATTCACTGCAGGAGTGAGACACCTGCTGCTGCAGTCTTTATCTAGTTAATTGGGGTTGGAGCCAGGTGTCCTCAGCTGTGGCCTTGTCTTGGCCTTTGAAGCATCACAGCATCACTGGCTACCACAGGTCTCAGCTGGGACCAGTGATTCATAGAGGTTCACTTACTATGAATCCGCTCTCTCCAGACAAGGGGCCAAGTAAACACAGAAAGCCAATTTGGTAATTTTAAATCTTGTTCAGAGCCACTTTGTAGTTGTCTCCATCAGTGAGTGTCTTCTGGTACTGGGTGAGAGAAGCACCTTGGAATGAGCAATCACTGTATGTGATTCAAGCTCTGCTGTAGACTGACTTCATTGAAGCGGCTGAAGCTTTTGGAGCTAGGGATTAAACTTAGAGCCTTGCATGCTGGAAAAGCACTCCACCACCTACCACCAAGCTATGCCCCAACTCCGGAGGGGCTGAATCTGAATTATAGAAAACTATCACGCCAGCAGACAGTTACAGGAAATGAAATTCACTTGTCAGAGTTTTTGTTTGCTGTGGTTTGGCTAGGGTTGGGCCCCTCCAAAGCTCACGATGAAATTCAGTCCCCGATGTCACAAGTCCCCCCCTTGTGGGGGAATTAATGTGCACTTGCTCAAGACTGATTAATTACCTTGAGAATAAGCCACAGAGCAAGGTGGGCCTCATGTTGCGTATTTTCTGCGAGTGCCCATTGGCACTTCCACTTTCTACCAATTTAGGACACAACACGAGGCCTGGCTTCCAGCCTCCAGAACTGTGGGCTCATTAACCTCCATTCTTTATAAATTACCCAACATGTAGTGCTTTCTTATAGTAGTAGAAAATGGCCAGTGGCAGTATTCTTACCTTTTTTTTTTCATCTAGAATTGTTCTTATGGCCTAGTTTTTAAGTAATATTTTAATTATTATACATAAGGGATTACCATAGTTTCTAGATAACAAAAATCAGAAAAAAATTCTGGAGTTTGCCTTCTGGTGTTTAAGTACCAGCAAAAGGGTGTCACAGCAGTTTTTGTATGATAGAAGGTTAGAGGAAAATCTAACAAAAACAGAAAAACCAGAGTTACTTACTAGAAATTGAACTCATGGCCAACAGAACTCCATCTCCAACCCTCTGTATTTTTCATTTTGAGATAGGCTGGGCTTCAAGTTGGAATCCTCCTGCCTCAGCCTCCCAGGGTACTGGGATTACAGGCTTGAGCCACCATGCCTGGTCAAACTTACTTCTTTAAAAGGCAGTACAGTCGTGTTCTGAACCTCAAGGCCAATCCTAAACCCAAGGGCATATTGCTCACCACGTGTCAGTCTTGTACCAGTCTTGGCTGTCTGTGGAAAGAGAATGGGGAGTCTCACTGCCAGCAACGCCAGTTTCATAGACTCAGCAATTTCCGCATCAGTAGCACTGTAGACTTGTTCTATAGCAAGAAGGGACCAACTCTTCATCTCGTTCAAGCACCTCCTTCCACAGACACAGAAACAGGCTCTGCAAGAACTGACTCGCTTCCTATACTTTACGGTGAAAATATTATTTGTCAGGTTCTTTTGCAAGTCCAACCAAGTTTCAGTGACACCAGATTCTTCCAGGATGATGTGCACCTTCTCTCGGCAGGTGCATCCCACAGCAGAAGGAGCCACGGCCTGTCCGAGTGGGTGAGGGATGAGTCAGCCAAGGCAGGGGCAGGGCCATGCACTCGCCGCCCAGTGCTCAGCAGTGAAACCTTTGCTCTGTCCCCTCAGGGCTGAGGCCT
>RJWT010029937.1:0-14780 GCA_004365215.1 Cuniculus paca | reverse complement strand
GAGACAAATGGAGTTGAGGTCTGTCAGGAATGCCTGGTGTGACAGTGTAGCAGGCCTGCAGTCAGGTGGACAAGCAGATGGGGGCACAAGGCAGCCTAGGTCTTCTCCTTGAGGTGTGGAGCTTGGAGTTCAGAAGTGTTGAACACTGCTGCTGTGATGGTCAGATGCAACATATTTTTATCAACTTTGGTACAAGTACCTTGAGGAATGCTGGTTCTCCTTTGTAAGCTGGTTTTCAGATGGTCCTAGAGTCCTTGTCCACTGTGCCCCTAGTCCCTGTGCTGCAGCATGTGGCCCCTTTAACACCATTCATGTCCCCCACAGAAGAGGAGACACACCCTGTGGACCTGAGCTCACTCTCCAGCAAGCTGCTTCCAGGCTTCACCACACTGGGCTTCAAAGATGAGAGGAGAAACAAAGGTAAATGTGGGGACCCTGTGGAGGAGCCCCCAGAGTCCAAGGCTGTTGATATGTGGCTGATGTGGCAGGCGCTGAAGTTGCCAGTCCCTTGAAGAGTTTCCTCACGTGGTTTATTGCTTTATCTGGATTTAGGTTTTAAAATTAAGATCTGGTAAAGTAATGGGAGTGAAGGTTACGTTGAGCAAGTTCCTTCTTTGCTGTTTGCTCTCGCACAGTGTATTTTTGTCCACGCGTGAGTGTCTTGGCTTGTTCTAGGCGTTTTCCTGTGCGTGTGCTTGTGGTGAGCTTGCTTGGTGTGTGTGTGTGCTTCAGTGCACGTGTTGTGAGACTGGTGGCTAGGCAGCTGCTCCTTGGTGACCCTCCCTGGGGAGGGAGGGACATTCCTTCCTTCTCTTAGAGGTGGTGTGACATCTAGGCTCACAGATCTGATGACTTCGGGGAAGTCTTTTCTAACTCCATGGTGCAGAAGTGTGTTAGAAACATGGCAAACATTTTGATTCTCACTCCCTGGACTTAACATTTCCGTGGGTTTATTGTCCCTGGAGCTTTTTCAGAGCACTCTTTCTGGGGGTCAGGATGTGTCCCCATCTTCTCCCTTTCTTCTGTCTGTTGCTTCCTGCATGTCCTTGCCTGTGCGGTGGTGGTGTGCCCTGGAGGGTCAGCTCAGGGTCACCCCACTCAGTTAGCTCCCTGGAGATGTGCCGTCTTCCCTTCTGTGGGGTAGCCCTGGCGTGGGCTTGAGTGTCTTCTTTCTGGAATGCCCTTCTCTGTTGCTGTGGGTGTTGAAATTCTCCCATGTTCGGGCTCGGTTCCCACAGCATCTGCCAGAGGGGATTGTGCACCTTTGGTAGCACAGGCACCAGGGGTGCTTGGTGAAGATGGAGAGGAGGGGTGAGAACCAGGGAACCAGGAAGAGAACTACACTTGGCCACACTGTGTGCCCCGAACCTGAAATGGTGCTCTTGTTCTCCCCTTCTTAGTCACATTCCTCTCCAGTGCCAGCACTGCCCTTTCCATGCAGAATAACTGTGTGTTTGGTGACTTGAAGTCGGACGAGATGGAGCTGCTGTATTCGGCCTACGGGGACGAGACAGGCGTGCAGTGCGCGCTGAGGTGAGCCTGGCTTGTCGGCGGCCCTGCCTGAGCCCCCTTGCTGTGTGGTGCATGCCGTTTCCCAGAGTGTGGTTTGCAGCCCACCTCTGTGCCCGCAGGGAAGCAGCCCAGGCCACAGGTGCAAGGGTAGCAGAAATTCCATGTGATCTTCAGCTGTCCACCCTGGCCTGCCCCAGCCCATCTTGAAATGCAGTCAGAGTTTTGAGGTGGCGATGATCAGCCTTGAGCTTCATGAAGAGTCTCTGTATTGCACTGATTGTGCTTGCTAGGAGTTTATTTCACAGTCATATTAGAATGTGTTTCTTAGTGGTTATGTGAGTTGACTAGGGCTGGTGTTACAAAGTTCTACAGCTGGGGTGTGGGCAACGTTTATCCTCATCATCCTGGAAGGCTGAGATGTAGGTGTCAGCGGGCTTGATGCTGTCTTCTCCCTGTCTCCTTGGTCCTCTCTCTGTTAATGCCTATGTGTCGTGACCAGCTCTCCTGGAAGGACTAGGACCCCTACCTTCATCGCCTATCTGAAGGTCCCTTGCAGGCCTTTAGTCTTGTCCATGAGGGGCCACACGGCCCTCTGCAGTCCTGGTTTCAGCATCTCTGGCGCAGGCTTGGGTTCCTTGGGGCTCCACTTCCTGGCTGAGCTCCAGGCCAGCAGCCCTCTGTGTTCCTCCCTGTCCTCCAGGTCTTTGAAGTCTCTGGAGCCCTTAGGCCATGGTTGTTGCACTGATTCTAAGACTGGATCTTTTTTCCCTTCATACTTCTTAAAATTTATTAATGCACCAATACTGCTGGACCTGCTGCTGCACTCAGTTTGACATCCTCCCAGTCTGTTTGTGATTTACAGCCCAGACCAGGAGGTGTGGGAACCCTCCACCTACAGAAGTCAGGTGCATGTGTCACTGCTCATACAGATCATGTGCACATTTTGTGTCTATGCAACTTTCCACCATTGTTTTCAAAATTCCCTAGAAAGTCTTTCAGCCAGTTCTGGTTGTAGATCACAGTGGCAGTCTAATGAACACCGGGAGTCACCTGCAGCTTACCACAAGGGAGGCACAGACAGTGGCTGCTGGTCAGGACTGCCATCACTGGCACTGCGCGGTCTGCAGTTAGACGTGCTTTTTCAACCTGTCCCTCTTGTGGTCGCCTTCCAGTCTGCAGGAGTTCGTGAAAGATGCCGGGAGCTACAGCAAGAAGATGGTGGATGATCTCCTGGACCAGATCACAGGTGGAGACCACTCACGGATGCTCCTCCAGCTGAAGCAGGTGGGCTTTGTGGGGGACACTGTGGTGGCATGGGTTCCAGCCCCTGTGGAAAAGAACACGTACCAGTCAACTGGTTCCCAGGGAAGAGCAGCTTTGGAAGAATGACTTTTGACTGCTCTTCTCTCATTGGTTTTAAATTTTGCTTTAAAAAATTACCTGGTAAAGAAACTTGTTACATGTTCATCATGTGTGGCACCTTCCTGAGTTTTCCATCTCCAGGATTTTGGTTCTTTTTCATGTCTTTCATCATCATGCATAATGTTCACATTTCCTTTTAATCTCGAGCATGTTCTTCATGTTGCGGCTGCTTCTGAAACCCTTGTCCCTGGACCTGCCCTGGGGTTGTCGGTCATCCCTGCTTGCTCCCATGCACCCCACAGCTCTGATTGGATGCAGGTCCTTGTGGGTTCCCTTGGCTGGGACTTCAGCCCACATGGTGTGATGACAGGCAACTGTCACGTGCAGCCTCTCAGAACTGTGAATGTGTAGGTTAGAGTTGAACTGTGACCCAAAGTGAGTGAGAACTTTAAAGACCAACATAAAACCAACTTTAAAAAGTATTAACTATTTTAATATGTGGATTATGTGTTAGGATAAGAAGGTTTTCTGTGCATTGGGAAAGCAAAGTGTTTTAGTTAATTATGTGTTAAGAGTGCTGTTGATGTCCTATTTAAAAAAATCTCAAATTAGATGTGTATTTAGAGGGTATTTCTGTTGGGCAAGGCTCTTGAATTTCTTCTTCCTGGGTCATGGGGCTCAAACCTGGAACCTTGTGGCGTTTCAGGCAAGCACTAAACCTTGGAGCTACATCCCTACCCCAAGACTGGTTGGGTTTTATTATCTTTTGAAGGATATTCGCTTTTGTTTTGACAGAAAGCCAGGTTACTGGGTATCACTTGACACTGCAGGGCTGGTTTGGGGGTAGCCTTTATGGTAGGACAGCTCAGCCTCGGTGCGAAGGAGCTACACCTTGGGTCTCTTCTGGTGGCCTGAGTTTTTGGTGTTGTCTCTGTGCTGGCTGGGTGGACCTCTGTCCACGTGGGCTCTCACAGTGCTTGGCCCGTGACGCTCATGGTGGTTCTTCTGGCATGAGTCTCACCCTTGCTGCTGCTAGCCCTTCCAGAGCTCTACCCTGGCCGTGAGCTTGGCGCCTGCTCTGGCCCCGTCCTAGTGCAGATGGGCAGCCAGGCTCAGCACACAACATTACCTTGCCAGCAGTACAGTGGGAGGAGCTGCTCCCTGTGGCCCTGACATGAGGTCATCCTGTCAGCTCTTGTGGACTCCAGCTTGACCACTGTTCTGAGAGTTGGAGTTGAATAATTCCAGGTGGTCCTCGGCATTAAATGACAAAGTGTGAAATACAGCAGAAACCTTTTATGAGCAAAGAAACCTTAAAAATGATGGCCACATTTGTAATGAAAAGTTGGTGGAAATCACAGTGTGACTGAAGCTGAGCAGCCTCGTTTGAGACAGTGATCCCAGATTTGAATGTGCACCCTGAATGCCTGTTTGTGAGGCATCTTCACAGAACTAAGGCATTTCTAAGGGAATGCTGCTGTGGGAGCACAAGATGAAGGCAGGCAGAGCTGCAGGCAGTACGCCTGCTCCTGCGTGACTGCCACTAAGGTGCTCTCACAGCTCGGCACAGACACCCATAATCAAGTAGCCTTTGAGGCCATGTAGCAGAGCGGAGTTCCCGGGCTGCAGCAGGGAAATTGCAGGCCATCAATAATGGGATGGGGGCAATATTTCAGCCTCAGTTTCTGTTTGTAATGGTGACATGGGAAAATGCTGTTAGGTGCCCAACATGAATCCAGACGGAGCAACTCCCAGAGTTCTCACTGTGACAGCCCACCTCACTCACAGACACCACAGGATACTAACAGAGCTTCTGAAGCAGATGCACAGAGCATTGGCACCAAGAACGGCACTCAGTTCAAGAGGGATTATATTGAGAGAGCAAAGAAGTCAAAAGCCTCTTGGAGAAAGCTCAGACTGGACATGGGACTCGTCAAGTCAGCCAGCAAATACACCAAGGAGCTCCCCTTTACACACCGAGGTGCACAGCTACTCTCAGCACGATGACATGGAGGAAGGCGTCCTGCTCAGCAGAATTTCTGAAGGCTTTTCTTCGTTCTCTGTTGCTATCTCATCTACTAGCCATCAGATTGGGATCTCATTGGAAGGCTCCCGACAACCTGCAGCACTTTTTGATGAAGAAGTGCATCCAACTTGTGTATCTGAGCTTGCAACAGCTAACTTGAAGGGCTACCATGATTGTCAGGAGACTGCACCACTTGTTGATTCTGTATGTGCTGTTTCTGATTAGTAAAGTGAAAGAATAGACCCTAAAATCATGCTGATCTATAGTTATACCTATGGGATCAATTAATAAGCACAGCAGACTAATATCTGCTATAAGAATTTAGTAGTAAATGTTTTTGGATATTAGATATAAATAGTATAAATAGTTTTAATATCCTGGTTGTGATGTATGTAGTATTTAAAAATGTCTAACCTTAATTCAGTTAAAACACTTTAAATTTCAAAGAATGAATAATATCGATATTAAAATCGCTGAATTGCAGGGTGTGGTGGTGCACATGTACAATCCCAGACTTGGGAGGCTGAGGCAGGAGGATTGCTGTGAGTTTGAGGCCAGCCTGGGCTACATAGTGAGATCCTGTCTCAAAAAAAAAAAAAAAATCACTATATGAAGGGATTTGCCCAGAAGTATTGTGGCCTTAAAATTACTGTTGTAGAATATGTTATTTTAATGGATGCAGATTGCCCATGAAGACCACTTAACTATATAAATTGTTCCTAAGTAATAGAGAACAAAATACAGTTACAGGTTCCACTGAGTTGGCCCACTAAACTGTTGTTGCTTTTCCAGTGTGACCACTCCATGTAGTCACCTCAGGTGGTCAGTTTTCTGACAAAGGAATCTGTTCAGTATCTTTTACCCTTCATTACTCTGGATTGCTGGGTTTAATTTATCATTGTGCTTACCTTCTGTGTGTTTTTAAGATTAGCTTTACTGTAGGCAAATCTGTGTCTACTTTAGAGGACTAGAAATAGAAAAATAAATTATTGCCAAACCCTTTAGAGATTATTGTACTTACATAGGGTTAAAAAATCAAATATCATGAAAGTTTCTTGACTAAACTAGGCCTGTTCCCCATTGTCATTCTCTATTTTAACCAAAGCATGATTTTTAGGAAGGCTGCATCTTTGATATACTGTGTGTATTATACTGTATTTGTTTCACCTTTCTGCCCTGAATTCAGGTATGTTAAAACAAATATAACATTTTAACCTAAAAAAACAAGATGAAGGCACTGGAGGACATGTGGCCCTGTACGCCTGTGCAGGTCCTGCCCAGGGTCTGGCTGCCTGGCACACCTGCCTGACAGCACTCCCACCAGGCTCTGCACTTGGCCACATCTGAGTTTAAACCACTGGGCCTGTTTTTCCCCTTGAGTTCCCCTTTTTTGTTTTGAAAACTGTCAGCTGTTGACAGCCTTGGGGACCCATCTGCCTTCCCATCCCCCTCTTGCTCCACCATTCCCGCTGGCATAGCTGCGGAGCCTGGCAAGACCCCTCTGCCTATGGCATTGTGACACTGTGATGAGCAGGGCCCCGGGGAACAAACTGCCCTTGTGTGGAATTGTTCTGGACAAACTAGTGTCCGCCTTATTCTTTGCAGCGGAGGAACGTGCCTGTGCGAGCTGCCGACGAAGTGAAGGTGGGTTCTGGAGTGAGTGGAGAGCCTGATTGGATTCGTGCAGCCCTGGCAGTGGTGTGGCAGGCAGCCTCCTCTCATCCACTGGGGACAGTTCATGGCTGAGGAAGGATGTTCAGTGGCAGTGCTCCTCCCTACTGTTTGGGTGACTTGAGGGGCCAAGGGCGGAGTCACAGCACTTCCCTCCCAAATCCAAAAACTAACATCAGAGCACCAACTCCATAGGCACGGTCAGAGGTTAGGGGCCACAGAGCAGGTGTGGTGTGTGGCACAGCCTGGCTGACAGTGCTGTGTGTGCCCCAACAGGTGTAGTGCTGGGATGGTCCCTGTGCCCCCTTGGAGAGAGAGGCCTTGGCATGGCTTGAGGGCAGGCAGACAGTCAGGAAATGGCTGGAGTGTGCCCAGGTAGCTGCAGGTGCCCCTCGCTGAGGAGAGCGAGAGGCCTTGAGTTTGGAATTCACCACCTCATGCCTGGAAAATGCCCTAGGCCTTGAGATTTTGTGTCTTCCTGGGCATGATGGCACCCCTGTTGTTAGCACAGTTAGCGCTGCTGCTCTGTGTAGACTCTCCATTCATGACCTGAGCCCCTCAGCCTGGACCAGAGCTCCAGGGGACAGGGCTCGGTCTGTCCCCCTGCAGAGTGCAATGACTACTGTCACTGGCGTGAAGTAGCATTTTTCATACCATGTTTATCTTGGCATTACTTCAGCTTGATGATGGTCTTCTGCAGGTTGGGGACTCACTGGGAGACAGCAGTGGCTCTGTTCTGGATTTCATGTCAATGAAGTCGTATTCTGACGTCTCCCTGGACATCTCCATGCTGAGCTCTCTGGGTGAGTCCTCCTGGGTGCTTCCTATGTGGCTTCTCACGTGGATACCCCACTGCCATCTCCATGGCACCATGGTGTATTAGTTGGAGTTCTGTGAGACATGGGAAAACCCATCAGCCCTGGGATGATTGGGGAGGCCCATTGGAGGCTGTCTTGGTTACTTTTCTCTCTTGCTGGGACAAAGTACAGGACATCCAAAAGGAAGGAAGGAAAGGTATATTTAGCTCACAGTTTGTAGAGGTTTCAGTCCATAATCAGCTGACTCCAAGGCAGGGTGGTATGGCTCTGCAGCAACACTTGAAGGCAGCAGCCAGCAAAAGCAGGCAGAGCAAAAGAGAGGGGAGAACAAGCCTCTTTTTCTTCTTTATGTTGTACACGGCCATCCCCTACCCCACCAAGGAGGGTGTAGCACTCATACCATCTCTCTGCCCTCCCCTTGCACAGGATGAGGATATTTACAAAGTAAAGACCCTGGCCCCTGCTGAATCCCTTAGCTAAACTTTCAAACTTCTCAAGTTGATGCAATGTATCTACTATAACAGGCTGTCTAGAGGCAGGCTAGGCTGAGGCTGGCTCTGCAGAGGGCTCATCTTAGGACTGGGAAGGACACAAGTCCTGCACTGTCCAGGTTGCCCATGTTTTCTGACCCTCAGCAAAGCTGCCAGGTCTCAGTCACCAGCCATGAGCTGGGGTGGCCACTGTTGCCCTCTGGCAACTTTCTCATCCTTGGGAGTGGAAGATCGGTGTTATAGCCAAGCCCCCCCTGCTGGGTTTGTGCATCAGGTGGCTGGGATTCCTGTGGCTCTCTACTCCTGTAAGAACGCTGGGCACTGCTCCCCAGGTCGGAGCACCCTCTGCCAAGCTCCTGTTGGCAGTGACCTCACAAGAGGTGGTGGTCTTGGGCAGAAAGTCAGCATCCAGTGCACAGTGACCCTGTGGCCCAAGCCATCCACTCACCTCTGTTCACACAGGGAAGGTGAAGAAGGAGCTGGACCATGATGATGGCCACTTGAACCTGGACGAGACAGCAAAGCTCCTGCAGGACCTGCATGAAGCGCAGGCAGAGCGAGGTGGCTCCCGGCCGTCCTCCAACCTCAGCTCCCTGTCCAATGCTTCTGAGAGGGAGCAGCATCCCTCAGGTAGGCCTCTCTCCACAGGGCAGTGGCAGCTGATGTGGACAGAGGCTGGCGCATGGCCCTGGATCAAGCCCAGGGCTGCGCATGAATCTGACACAGGATGTTTGCATGGCCTCAGGCAGCCGTGCTTGTGCCCTCCATGTCTTGTGAGCTCCCAGGTTCCTTGGTTGGTGCAGACCCACAGCAAGGAACTGCAAGTGGGTCAGGCTGTAGGGTGTTCTTGTGCCTCCTGCTGTCCCTGGCTCCTCCACCCTTCCCAGTTCAAGTCTGTGTGTCAGCCAGTGCACTATTCTCCGAGGCCCTCGCTTACTGTGCTTCTGTTGGAGAGCACGTGGCTATACCTGCCAAGGAATCTCATGTTCAAGGGGCGACAGGGCCACACTGGCAGCCGCTTGCTGTAGGAACACCAGATATTGGCCCTGGGGGTCCTTTAAATGAGCTGCAGGCTCTGTCTAGTGCTGGAGTGGAAACCGCGGGCCTCATGCATAAGTGCTGTACCCGAGCTCCCTCCCCAGACCCTAGTACTGTTTGCAAGTAAGTACTGATTTGCCCCATGGGCAGAATGAGTCTTGCCATTCTTCTGAGGAGGAGGTGGTGCAGAGGCTTGGCTGCAGCCCTCTGAAGAGGACCAGTGCTCCGGTCCCTTTCGTTTTGTGGTCAGGCTGTCAGCCTGGCAGTGCCTGCAGTAGTTCTGGGCAGCCCTGGGTCTCTAGGAACCCGAGAGGGGACATCCTCTGTCCCCAGCGGTCACACAGGCATTGCTGGCTTGCCAGGCATTGCAAAGCTGTGTTGTCTGTTGAAATGACATGTTTTTCTACAATTGGCAGGAAGCCCTTCTCACCTTAGTGTTGGGGAGCAGCAGGACGTGACCCACGACCCTTATGAATTCCTTCAGTCTCCAGAACCAGCAGCCTCTGCAAAGAACTAGCTTGTAAGTAGTCTGAAGTTTCTTGTGTTTCGTAGTTTGGTTTGCTGGTACGGTCTGTCATGAAAGACTTGAACCTGTCCCCTTTGGCCTGCAGCTCTGCCAGGGAGTAGTGGCCTGACTGTACTGTCGTGCCTCATGTCAGTCAGAGAGACCTGGTGTCACTGCTGCAGCTACCCACGGGTGGAGAGGACAGCAGTGTGGCCTGCAGCCAGCCGTGCAGCTCTGCGGTGCCTCCAGCTTCAGCCTGCTGGGCCCCTCCACACGAGTGTGGACCACAGGCATGGAGGGCTGCCCAGGGGCTGAGGGACAGGCCAGTGGGCAGCCTCCATCTGTGCCCACCATGCCTCCGGAGGCACTGGAAGACAGACAGCAACGGCTGTGCGATCGACATTGAGCACACAGAAATGTCCATACCTGATGCGTTTGTTGGATGCCCATGTACCTCAGACTGCTCTGGACACAGACGCCAATAAAGTAGAGACTCCGAGCTGGCAAGCACATGATTGTCCCTGCCCTACTGTGATGCAGCGTGCCTGTGTGCCCCGAAGGCCTCCTTCATGCTGGGAGCATGAGCGTGAAAAACCTGCCTCCCGGGGCTGGGGGAGCACAGACGCTTGGTCCTAGGAGGAGGCCATGCTGAGGGACCCCCAGGCAGCGCCCAGTGCCAGACACCAGCACGGCTGCCCTCGGCAGGCAAGAGGTGGCTGGACTCAGGATTCTCGCAGAGATTCCTCCGGACATTGGTGAAGGAGCCTGAGGGCTGTGTGACTGAGGTGGGGCCAGGCTTGCATCCTCAGAGAGCTGCATCCTCATGGGGCCAGGAGACAAGACCCTGGCCCTGGGTGCTCCCTGGCTCTGCGCCTCACCCCACCCTTGGGCCGCACCCCAGCATGATGCTGGGAGAGGCAGTGCCAGAGCTGCGCTCTGCGCTGGCCGGTCCTCGGCAGGGCCAAGGGCAAGGCTCCGCAGACGCAGACAGCCCTGTCCTGCAGCAGGTCCCACAGCAGTTCCACAGGCAGGGGCCGCTGCCTCTGGCTCCTCCACACTCAGCAGATACAACCTTGGTGTGACGCAAGCTGTGCCCTCTGGGACACACCCTGGGCCCGGGCTTGTGGGGGCCGGGCTCCTCCTGGGGGCAGCGTCCTGTGCCACAGATGGGAAGAGTCACAGCCTATCAGCTGAACTTTTGCTGGGAGGACAGACAGCCAGGACAGAGTGTTGCTGAAGCCTTCTCCCTGAAGGAGGAAGGGCCAGTGGCCCAAGGTGTTACTTTGTTTTTTCAGACATGCTGGATTACATGCCTATAGTCCCAGCTCTTGAGAAGCTGAGGCAGGAAGATTTCAAGTTTAAGCCCTGCCTGGGCAACCTAGTGACTTAGTAAGAACCTGTCTCAACAGGGTTTGGGATGTGGCTCATGGGAAGATCCTGGGTTCACACCTCAGTGCCTGCCCCCCAAAAACTTTATTTTTAATTTTGTAAAGTGCACAACATAAACTTGGCATTGACCACCCTAAGGTGCATGGTTAAGTGGTGTTAGGTATTTTCACACTATTGTGCATTCACAACATGTTACGTTCTAGAACATTCCATCACCCTAAAGAGAAACCCTGTGTTCCCTGGCAATCGGTGCTTGGACTGGCCTGTGGGGATTTCACGTGCAAGATCACGCACAGGCGCCTTTCTGTGCCTGGCTCCCCCTTCTGCCATGGGGTTCATACGTGCAGCCCTTGCCACTGATACCACTGCTTGGTGGAGCCTGAGGAGGGCTGGGGTGGCCTCCCTCTTGGGGACAGGGACACCATGGTGCATATCCTACGGCTTCTCTGCCATGCCAGACCACTGAGAGCATGGGCGCATGCGTGAGCTCACACACTCAGCACCTGGCCTCCCCATGCAGCCTCCTGGCGGCTGGCGCTGTGCTGATCTGTGTCCTGTGCCCACCTGACCTGCATCCCTGGCTAGAGTCCTTGTGGGCACAGGGCAGCGCTGAGGGAGGCCTCAGGGCCCATCTCTGGCTGTGACACTGGGTGGTCACGGGGTGCCGTGGTCTGGCAGGACAGTGCGTTTTGCTTTAGTGCTCGGTGCTTGCACGTGCACACTGAGCAGGCCCATGCCCATTTCCTGTGCTGGATTCACAGCTCAGCCCTGACTGCACACTTGCAAAGTTGTTCTCGTGGGGTCCAAGTGCGATGAGGACGGCCACGCGCCGGAGGTTCAGGCAGCCGACGCTAACCCTGCCTCAGTTAGGGTGGCCCCACACCTGTGGACCTGCTGTGCTCTGCACCACACAGGCCAGCGTGTGCTAGGTCAGGGCAGCTGCTGCCCTTCACCACAGGGACCAGTGTGTGTGCTCAGCCAGGGTGTTGGCTGTGCCAGGAGGCACAACGAGCTGCCCGTGGCCAGCACTGTCTGCAACAGTGCACTGTGGCAGTTGGCCTGGCAGCCATCATGCATGCAGGCCAGGAAGCTCGTATCAGAGGACAGCCTTCCCAGAGTCCTGTGGGGTAGGTGCCTTCTGTGCCCAGGGCATGCCTCGGGTTCCTGTGCCCCATGGTCATGCCTCTCAGATCCACAGCCTGCTGTGCCTTTAGGGGTACATGGGGCCAGTGGGCAGCCTGCTCCTCTGTATCAGGCCTGCCTGGGCCACTTGGGCCTGGTCACGTGAGAGCCCTGTCTGGGACACTGACATCTAGGTGGCGGCCAGGGAATATGCTGGTGCCCACAGGAAGCCTAGGAGGCCTGACCGAAGGAGGAAATAGCCAGAAGCGCGTCGGCCCCATGCAGCCTCCCAGCACTGTCATCTGGTGGGGCTGCAGGAAGGGCTTGGCCTGAGTGGGTCAGGACAGGCACAGTTGTGGGCAGCCTTCTTTTGGCCCTCACCTGGCTGGTGAGGTTTCTGGGCAAGGATGGCCATTGCAAGGTCCCTACAGGACAGCCGGGCCACAGGAGACATGGTGCTGTAGCCATGGAGACAGCCGCCCCACCCCTGCCTGCAAGTCTGGCTCTTACCAAGCTTGCCTCTCTTCATGGGAACCTAGGGCTGGCCATCCTCAGGGTGGCCTAGGGGCTTAGTAGAAGTGAGGGAGGAGGGAGAGGCTGAACCGTGTGGGTCACAGGCTGCCCTGAGCTGCTGGCCCCATCTGCCTTCCTGCTGCAGCTGTAGGAGCCCTGACTGCCCTGTGGGTGGGCTCACCATGCTTGACTGCTTGCTGTCTGATAGGGGCTTTCAGAGAGGGTCTGTGGCAATTTAGAGTTCTGAGGGACCCTATCTGTGTCCGGGACATGGGTGCAGTCCCCACGCACCAAGGAACCCTACTGCTGCCTCAGGAGACTTGGTTCTGACTTCTAGCCTTTCTTTTGTGGCCTCAAGGTGGCTGCTGCAGTGAGCAGGGCCACTCATCGGGGCCAGGGTGAGGGCAGGGCGTGAAGGGGCTGCCACATGTATGTCTCTAATGGGAAATGCAATTTTCAGGAGACCCCAGTGGACATGGTTAACTCAACTGCACGGGACTGCACGCAGCTCTGACCCCACAGCCTGGGAGGCCCCCTTTGGTTCCTCTGTGGGCTGTGCCCCTGGCTGTCTTCTGAGTCTGGGCCGTGGAGGGAAGGCCAGAGCTGGGGCACAGGGCAGCTGTCACAGCCCAAGGACAGCTGTCTCCCGGGCCAGGCCCCACACATCAGTCTGGGGGGGCTGCTGCTGGCGTGTGGCCCAGGGCCAGCCCCTGACCCCTCTGCCACAATCCAGCCACTTGGGCATCTGGGGAGCCATGAGCACAGCACCCCATCTATCCCACGGCTTCCTCAAAGGTTTGTGCCAGATGAGGAAATTGAGGCAGGCTTCCCGTCTGCAAGTTCTACCTCAGCCTGGCCCCGGGTCCTGCACCCGTGCCCTGGGGGAGGCCAGCCCTGCCCTGGGGCCTGTGTAGGTTCACAGGACAGCCTTCAGCAGTGGAGGCAAAGAAGCAGCAGAAGGCTCAGTAGTATTTTAATTACTCTTGTTCCTGAGACAAAATACCTGACACCCAAAGTTAGAGGAGGAAAGGTTTGTGTTGGCTCACAGTCTGCAGCGGTTTCAGTTCATAACCAGCTGGCTCGCAGGGTGGTAAGACAGGCTTCGCGTAGGAGAAACAGTTCATGAGGGGCAGAAGATTGCAAAAGCAAGCAAGCAAGGGACGCTCAGCTCTTGCTGTCCCTTGTATCTTATCCAGGCTACTCAGTGCGGGCAGCACTCACACCCTTGATCCTAGTACCCTTGATCCTAGCATTATACCAGGAATCACGCACCCTAGATTCAGCCACCTCTGGAAAGGCCCCACCTATGGCCGCATGAGGCTTTGGGGAGAATCTAGAGGCAGCATCACTCCCTTCAAGCCCTTGTCTATGGGGAAGTATATAAAGTGAGGAGAGTGTGAAAGTGGGGTGTGTGGGTGTGGTCAAGGTGTGTGCATGTACAAGTGACATGGATGCACAGGCAGGGTGTAGGTGTGTGGGTGTGCAGGTGTGTGGGTGTGTGCAGGGGTTTTCCTCAAAGGAAGCCAATGCAGTCTGTTCCACAGCTGTTGGGCCTCATGTGCAGCAGGTGTGAGCACAGGTCAGCCATCCTGGTCCAAGGAAAACATCTGGAATGCCTGTTTCCATGAAGGACTGGTGTGGGGCCAGGACTGCATTCACTTCTGACCTGTAGAAGGAGCTGGAGCACAGCAGAGGCAGGATGAGCTACAGAGAGAGAGGCCTGCCATCACCCTGGGGCTCAGCATATCGCAAGGAGCTGAAATTCCCAGCTGCCCCCACCCCAGGCTGTCCAGAACAAGGCCCTGGGTCCCAGGAAGTCCAAAGCCATCACAGCTGCCAGCCACATGAGCCACTCCTGCACCTACAGCTGCAGCTGCTGGTCCAGGCTGCTGTGCCTGCTATGTGCCCTGACACAGCTGCTGCCAGTCATTAGCAGACCTGACCAGCAGTGATTTAAGACGGCCGAGCCAGACACTGCAGCCTTGGTTGATGGCCCACTGTAGGTGGCCTGGTCAGGACGTGGCACCAGAGAGGCCACAATAGACAAAAAAGGATGCACCACCCACCACGACTGTGCATTCAAATAGTCTGCAGACCCCATATTGTTGTGGGATTTAAGAGACATGGGAGACGAAATGGGAAACAGGAGGATTCTACTTTTAGTGTACATCAGCTCAGCTGATAAATCCAAAATGACTGAGTGAAGGACAAAGGACAGGCTCCAGCTTTTGCACATTTGGTCAGGGTGGCTGGTCTCTGGCATGGAACTTGTGGGCAAGCAGGACAAAGGTAGTTTGTTAAGCTGTGATGTTTTGTATCTTGGTGGCCCTGCT
>RJWT010029936.1:0-14778 GCA_004365215.1 Cuniculus paca | reverse complement strand
TTCTCTGGGTTGGCCAGTGTGGGGTAATCTGAGCAGGACGTCATCTTCTGGCCAGCGCTCCTTACTCAGACACCCCATCGCTCTCTTACAGGAAGTGCAGCTAGAAGATCAGACCTGACTTCCCTTGGGTCCCGGGTAACCCAGTGTCTGGGATTGTTGTCTGTAGAAACATAAAATTCAATATAAATGCAAATGCATGTGGAAATGAAATTTAGGTTCAGCACAGGCATAGTAATTGCCTCTGGCTTCCAGCTCCTGGTTAACTGCAATGGGAAGCTCTGGCTTGGCCAGTGGGTCTCCCTTTAATCATCCAGGCCTGGATTTGCTAGGGGCAAAGACTGGTTTCTTCCTTACTGACAAAAAGTGAGGTGAGGCTCAGAGATGATGGTGGTGTACGTACACCTACCCATGGAAGTTGTGGCTCAGTTGAGTGTGTGTTCAAGCAAGAGGCTCAGTGAGGAGACACTGCCTTAATACCTTTGATCTAATAAAGGACAATCAAAATGCCTCTTGCCTTACAGGCTGGCAGGTTTCCTGCCTGCCCGCTGGGCAGCATGCCATCTGGGCACCCCTGCCAGGTCTAGGACAGGCTAGAGTCTGGGCAGCAGGAGCTTCTATTCGTGGGCAGCCAGACTAAGTATTCCATACCTGTCTGAGGGGATCAGACATGAGCAGAACACCATGACCCCAGGGGCCACTGGCCTCCATGTCCGGGTTGGACTCCGGCAGCCAGAATGGGAAGGTGCCTCTTAATCTCATCTTTGTTGAGATCAAGCTTGCTCTAATTCACTTACCAACTTACTACCTCCAATTTCAGCTGGTACCTTTTAAGCAAATTGGGTAGGAGGAATAAGCAGCTCTGGAAGGGAGCCATTACCTGCCCATGTCTGAGTCACTTCTCAACATGTCATTTTAGGAGAGAGATGCGTGTTCAGTGCGTGGGGAAGGGAAGCAGGTGGGAGTGAACGGCACGGAAGAGCTGAGGTTTCTGCAGCCTGCGCACTGTCTGCTGTACCTGGACTTTCTCCAGAGCTGTGCACAGAAGCTCAGTCCTCAGAAAGATGGGGAACAACAGCACCTGTCCTGCATCTGCCCACATCTGTCCCACACTCTTTTCCTTCTTCCCTGCAGGCCAGCCAGCTGGGTGTGTACCGGGCCTTTGTGGACAACTATGGAGTTGCCATGGAAATGGCAGAAAAGTGCTGCCAGGCCAACGCTCAGTTTGCAGAGATCTCTGAGGTAACAAATGTCTTGATGCCATGCAGACAGAAGCACTGCTGACTCCCACCCATGCTTTTCACCTCCTGCAGTGGCTGTTTTAGGCGGGTTGTTGGTAGAATGTGACCTAGAAGGACAAAACACACAAATCAAGATCTGGTCATGAACCTTGCCTCTGATCCCAGAGGCCACTGGGTTTGTTCCATAGCGCATGACCACAGTGCTGCTGTGACCAGACAGAAGGAACAGCCATCTGAGCACCCTGCCTCCCCATGGGCTGAGGCCTGATTCCAGGGGTCAGCTGGTGTGTCACCCTGTTTTATGTTGCAATCAGCAGACTATCCAAGACAGGGTAAAGAATAGAAGTTTATTTAGTTTCACAGTTCTGGAGGCTGGAAGTCCTAGTGCATAGAGCTGTATCTGGTGAGGGCCTTCATGCTGCATCATAACTTGGCAAAATGCATCCCACTGTAGCACAGTGCAAACATACCAGCTTAGGTCCCTCTTCCTTCTCTTACAAAGCCATAGTGTCTTCATGGAGCCCCACCCTCATGACCTCATCTAATCCTAATCATTTCCCAAAGGCATCACCTTCAAATACCGTGAGCATACAGTGAGGGAACTTTTAGAAGACATTTTCCAACTGTAGCAGCCGCCTTCCCAGGTACGCTGTTACACCATCTGTCTGCACTGAGTGGTGCATATAATTCTGCCCCCTTGTCTTACCATGGGAGTGAGTCCTGAGCGTGATCTGCCCCTTGTCACTGAAAACTGGTGGGAGTTGTCCTGCTCTGTTCCCTTTCTAGTCTGCCAGCGGCCTTGAGAGCTGGGAACACTGAGTAGTAGCACCAGGGACTGAGGGTTTGTGTTGCTACAACGTTGTACCCTCCTGGGGAAAAAAACTCCTGTCGAGAACTGTCCCACTGAGGTCTGGGGTGGTGGTCATGGGGGTCAGTGTCTCCTTGTTTGCACTTAGCCCCAAGAGGACTGAAGCTTCAAACCATGGAATGTTAGTGCCTGGATCCTCAAAAGAGTCCCTCAAATGCAGAGATGAGCAGACCATCTAGGATGCTGGTGACCAAGCCAGGACCAGAGTCTAGCAGCAGGTCTCTGTTTCTCCAGGCAGGGTTTCTTCTCACCCTTCCTCATCCTGTATCTGCAAGACTGACACCAACCGGTGGTATTTTCCTCTGTTGGGGCCAGCTACCACTCTTGCCTTTGGGTGACTCCCACTCTCCAGAGCCCTGATTTCTGACTTGGCCTTTCCCCCACCAAACAAGGATTTAGGTGGAAAAATCTCTGCAAGAAAGGCACATTGGAAAGAGAAATGAAGGGGGATTGAAGGAAAGGTAGAAGAACGGGGGAAAAGAAAGAATCAAGATATATCACACACAGGTACAAATTCCCTATGATGAATGTGATCATTATGTATACCTAAAATGTACTGATAACCTTAATTCTCTAAAAAATTTTTTTTAAATTAAGAAGCAAAGACATTTAAAAGGAAAGAGAGAAGAAAAAAAAGAAGACAGAGAGAGAGTGGGTCCAGTCTCTTACTGGTAGAAAGACCTTGATTGTCACACCTGGGCTTTGTTTGGGAGACTTTGTACTGTTTTATCATTTATCACAGGGGCTGGACATCAGAGTTCCTAGCTCTGATTTTCTCCCACAGTAATTACTTGTGCCATGCTGTTCTTGCCAAGCCCATGGGGTACACAGCTCCCCACCTAATGCTCGTGTTTGTAACAGGATCTGCATGCACTAGCTCCATACTTCCCACCTTACCAGCCCCCACCCAGTATTCAGTCCATTCTGTTCTTTTTTATTAAATCAGCAAGCCCCTACACCCTTATCAGATAGAATGTTGGCCCACAATTCCAAGAGACCCTGACAAATCAAAGACCTGATCCTTGAACAAACTATAATTAAGTGACCAAATTCAAATCCACCTGGACAGGAGTCTATTAAGGGAGGGGAAACCATGGTGTGATGTCACCTAGGGAGGGGAGTGTCACATGGATCCAGCAGCTGCTTGGGTAGGGAATCTTAAATCAAGGCTGGGATGCAGGGAATGGCGTGGCTCAAGGTCAACCAGAAACTGGCCTTCTATAAAGTCTGATGGTTTTTGTACCATCAGTACAGTTTCTCCGCCACAGTTCAGGAAGGAGGGAGGGAGGGAAGAAAGGAAGGAAGGGAGAAAGAGAAAAAGAGAAAGAAAGAAAAAGAGAGAGAAAGAGAAAAAGAGAAAGCCACATGTGGTGACGCACTCCTGTAATCCCAGCGCTCAGGAGGCTGGCAGGAGGATCACTCTGAGTTTGCACCCAGCCTGGGCTACAAAGTGAGCCCAAGGTCAGCCTGAACTACATATCGAGACCCTGTCTCAAAAAGACAAACAAACAAACAAACAAAAACAGAAAAATTGGAGCTGCCTAAAGGGTAAGATCAAGCTCAAGGAAGAGGAAGCAACCGCCATGTGGTGGTGTGAGGGATTGCGTACTGAGGGTGGAAGGGATCTGTGCTTAGACGCGGGGCTTAAGTATCACCCTCAGTTACAGGGCAGAGAAAAGTAGGGGTTCTTCATCTTCTAGGACCAGTCCTGAGAGATGGGTGCAAGGTAGTGTCCAGTTAGAGCAGAGTTGCCCACACTGGGCTCTGTGTGTGTGTGTGTGTGATGATAAATAAAAGTAGATGAAATGAACTTTCATCACACTGGAGATGTGGCACTTGGCCTAGCATACATGAGTCCCTGAGTTTGATCCCCAGTGCTGAGGGGCTCAGGGTGAGGGAGCTTCCAGAATCAAGCAAGTTTGGGAAATGTGGAGTTAAATCAAACTCTTAAGTCTCCTTGAGGCAAAGCCTGACCCAAAGCTCGTGTCTGATGCTATCCAAGGGCACATGGAGTGTGGGCCGTTTCCCAGGCTTCCGTGAGCTCAGCACCTGGTTTCTGGAGTCTCTTATTTAGCTTTCACACCTCCCCATACCTTTTGGGAATTGCTGAGTCAGATGTAGGGAGGAACAGTCCCCACAAAGGATGTTAAACTCTCAGAAAAGGCACCAGCATGCACAGTGGGCTTTGGCCCCATTGAGCTGGAACACACCATCTTTTGGTCCCAAGAAGTTTTCTGCAGCCCATGAGATTGGAAGAACTATAGCAGAACCTCCATCTGTCTCTGTGCTGGTCATGCATTTGTTCAGAAACCCAGTACTGCCTGGTATGGTGGCGCAGGCCTGTTAATCCCAGCACTTAAGAGACTGAGTCAGGAGAGCACTGCAAGTTTAAGTCCAGTCCAGGCTACAAAGTGAGTTCAAGTCCAGCCTGAACTGCACAGCAAAACTCTGTCTCAAAAAAATACAAAAAAAGGAAAAAGAAAAAAAAACCTAGTAGTAGAATTCCTTGCAGCTGCTTCATAGAGATGATTTCAGGCACATAGGGACCCTTTATCCTCATTTCTCTTGGTACTTTGGACTAAGTCAGTGATGCCTTTGATGCAGTTGTGTCAAAACATAGCCCATCCACTAACAAGCCCTCCTCTTACCCTGGGAATCTTAGCACCTTATTTCATAGCAAGTGCATTTGCACATTTTTAACAGTATATTTTTATATTTCCACTCAGGAGGGTGGGCGGAAGTAAAATCCAGTGTCGGTATAAGTGATGGTGGGCCTCTCCTGGTTGTCATCAAAATTGGGTGTTTTTTTGAACAATTAGCCCCCTGCATGCTGTTGAGCTGCTCCAAGAACCCAGTTTGCTTCTATTCGCAGGATTCTTCATGACAGAGTTTCTTAATCAGGGGCAACTTTGGCAGCCTAGAGATATTTTTAGTTTTGTAACAGGAAGGTGGGATGCTGCTGCACCTACAAGTAGAGGTCAGCAATGTTTGCTCAGCATCCTGAAGTGTAGAGCAGCCATGTAGGACAGGGAGTCCTAGCTTCAAATGTCCACAGTGCTAAGGTTGGGAAATCCTGTCCTATGTGACCTGATGCATCCTAGGTGTCTTTTATGCTCAGCTGCCCTTGCGTTTCTGTCCAGCTTCTGTATTCATTTGGCAACTCATACACCCCGCCCCCCATGAGGTTTGCTGCACTGGGGGTTCTTTCTGGGGAAAGAAGGCAAAGCATGCATTTATTTATTTATTTATTTATTTAGTACCAAGGATGAAACTCAGGTCCTCACACTTGCCAGGCAGGCACTGTAGCTCTGAGCTATATCCCCAGCCCAAAGGCTGAGCTTTCTGCTAAAAGTCTCTGACCATGAACTCTGTGATATCAAAGCTGCTTCATTTATCTTGTGTGAACACATAATTTTCTCTCTGCAGAACCTGAGAGCCAGAAGCAACAAGGATGCCAAGGATCCAACAACCAAGAACTCTTTGGAAAGTGAGTTCTCCATGCAGAGCCCTCTTTGTTCTTTTCTAGAGGTGGCTACTGCCAGCAGAGATGTTGCTGGAATAGCAGACATGGTACCTAGTTGGGCTACCCCCAGCATCCTTCCTGTTATAGACTTCATACAGTGAGAATGGGGATAAGGAAAGAACAGCTCTGGATGTGGCATAGTGGAAAGAAGGTGGTCAGGATCATTTTGCCAACAACAGGGGCAACCAGGAAAGATCATAGAAGTTAACCAGCACCCACAAACTAATCACTGCCAGGCATTTAAAATGTGATTATAAGCCAGATGTCTTGTGCACCTCTGCAATCCTAGCTACTCAGGAGGCTGAGGCAGGAGAGCCACAAGTTTGATGCCAGACTGAGCAACATAACAAGATCTTGTCTCAAAATGAAAAATAAGAAGGATCAGCAATAGAGTGCTTATCTAGTGTTTTCGAGGCCCTGGGTTCAGTTCCTGAGAAGAGCAGCTTAAGGGAAGAAAGATTTGTTGAGCTGCAGTTTCAGGGGCTTCAGGCCATGGTCAGCTGGTTCCTTTGCTGTGGGCCTGAAGGGGACAGAACATCACTGCTAAAGGGTGTGGTGGAACAAAGCTGCTAACCTCAACACAGCCAGGAAGCAGAAAGCGAGGGAAGGAGCCAAAGAGGAAGGGACTGGTGAGCAGAAAAAGTCCCCCAAATCGTGCCTCCATGACCCTCTCCCTTCAGCTGGGCCCCACCTCCTGTTTCTGTTGCATGCCAATAATACCGTCATGTTATGATCTCCCCAGGAGATGAAGCCACTTGAAGTTAGAGCCCTCGTGATCCAGTCACTTTCCCAAAGTCTGGCAGCTGGGAACCAAGCCATGAGGGCTTGAGTTTGGGGAGACATTTCATATCCAAATCATAATACCCCAGTACTACTAAATAGAAGAGAAGAGGGAAAAAATGTCATTGTGCCAGGTGTACTGGCCCGCATCTATAGTCCCAGATACTCAGAAGTCCAAGGGAGGAGGATTGCAAGTTACAGGCCAGCCTAAACAACCTCCCTCCCTTCTCTTCTCTCCCCGCCTTCCTGTATAAATAAAATTGCGGCATCCCAGTTGTCCTATAAGAAGGACTATATACTCTTTAAAATGAAAATTTTTTAAAAAGGACTGTGTATTCTCCCCTCTTTTATATGCGCTATTAGCCTATTTTCTGTTGCTATAACTGAATGCCATAGACCAAATAATTTATAAGGAATAAAGGCTTATTTGACTCACAGTTCTGTAGGTTGAAAAGATGAAGATCAGGCAGCTGCATCCAGTGAGAATCTTCTTACTAGTAGGGGCTCTCTGCAGAGTCCCAAGGCAGCACAGGACATCACATGTGACACAGAACAGGCCGCCAGGGAGGGCTCACTGAGATAACTCCCTCCATAACCCATCAGTCTGGGAACCTGTGTATAAGCTAGAGCCCTCCTTTTCCAGCCAGGTCCCAATAACGTGTAATTTTGGATCTTAAATTTTCAATACATGAAATACGAGGAACACATTCAAACTGTAGCAAATGACTAGGTGGGTATGGAACATAAAGTGGCTGAAGAACACAAGTTCTAGGTAACTGGGCAGGGGTTGAATTTAGCCTCTACACACTGATCCAAAAACAGTATCAGGAGTAAGTCACGTCTTACCTTGGATTGTCAGGAGAGTGTGAATAGTTATGGCCCCTCATAGGGAACAGTCGATATGGTTCCAGTCCTCAGGAAGATAGCAGTGAATGCTCAACTGGCCCTGGGAGTCATGTGCAAAAATGTACCTGATGTGTCGGAACACACCTAAGTGTCAGGGCCCATGGTGGATGGTGCTCACTGTTGTGTCAGAAGCACGGGGGGCCAAGGCTGACCATGGCTTCTGTGCTTCTGGAGCCTGAGTGTGCGTTTGCTGGTTCTGACAGAGCACACGTCAGACTGACAGCTGTATCAGCATCTGAACTGGCCCCTGCCCTTCTGAGTATTAGGCTGCAAAACATCCAGGGGTGGACGGGGATAGGCATTGAGAACAGTGTGCTGCTGGTCTGTTCTGAGGGTGCCCCTCAGTTTGGAAATAAAACTCCAGCCAAAATCAGGCTCTTGGCATCCCTTCTTCCCCAACCCCAGGTGGCAGGAACTGAGCCTTTTTTATGATGGTCACAGAGTAAGATGTGCAGGCTCAGGCCTGACCAGCAGCTCTGCATGGATGTTAATGTACTGGACTCAAAGCTTAGAGCATGGCAGGTGGATGCTTTGGATTTGTCTTCCTCACTGTGCAGAGGGGTGGTAGGGCCTCTGGAAGTTGGGGCTGCCTCTTCCCTCCTCCTTGCCACGCCAGCTGGCTAACACATGTTCTGCTTCCTCCCAGAGCAGTCATCCCTCACTTTGCCTGTCTCTCCACAGCCCTGCTCTACAAGCCTGTGGACCGGGTGACGAGAAGCACACTGGTCCTTCACGTGAGTCACATCCCACGACATGGCAACTGCCTCCCAAAGTGGCCAGGGCACTCTCCCTGTCCTCAGGCAGCAGGGCTTCTCTCTGGAGCCCTTGGCTTTTCCTGTCCTGGAACAGACACTGATCTTTTGCCCACCCATCACCCGTGCCACTTCTCTACCACACCTTCACTGAGGATGCAGAGAGATGAGAGGTCTCATGGCGTGGGATGCTTGAAGCACGGAATGCGGCTCTGCAGGTGTTCCTACTGCGACAGGCAGTGAGGGAGCATCCTGTCTCACCCAGGCAGGGCCTTGCAGGTGGGGGAGCTTCATGACGGTGAAGTGCATTCGGCTGAGGCTCCGAGGTGAACAGGGTAGGGACTCAGATGGGTGGGGTACATCAGAGGCCACGGGTCAGACACTGTGTCCCATCCAGGGAAAGTGCAGTGGGGGATCCCACCTCATGGGGAGGCGTCACTAAATGGGTCTTCTCAAAACAGAAACAAACAGAAAACAAAACCCAAGTACTACTGCCTGGGAGAGCCTATTAATACTGTATATATTTACATACATGTTTTTTAAAAGTTAGAGCCAGTTCACAGTGTGATGTTTCCACTTCCTTTCCTGCTCCCTCCCCAGAAGGGATTTCACCACAAGGATTCTGTGTGCATGGGCTGGCATATGTGAATTTTTTTAATTACACAGGTGTCACACTACATGTGTTCCACACTTCTTTCCATTTAATATCATATCATGGAGATTTCTCTGAGGTGGGAAGCTGCTGACCTCAAACAGGAATGACTTGTGTACCTAGTAGAGAAGGTGTCTGTTACCATCTGGATTCAGAAAAGGCCTAGACTCTCATTAATAGAGGTAGGGCCAGTGGTTCTAGGCAGCCAATTCCGCCTCCAAGGGGATAGGCAGCAATGTCTACCACTACTGACATTTAGTGTGTAGAGGCCAGGGATGGTACTAAATAGCCTGCAGTGTGCTGGACAGCTCCTGCACCCTACTCTACCATGACAGAGAATCGTCCAGCTCAGAATGTCAGCAGCATCAAGGTCCAGAAACCCTGACCTGGACTCTCACAGTGGGAGCCTATGTTAACTGCGTGCAAATGCATGGAGTTGTTAGTGAGCCATTGGGACCATTTGCTTCTGGAATGATTATCACACAAGTACTGTCCTCAAAGTCCAGAGCTTTGGAGGTCAGTGGTGGTGATGCTCAGAGAGCCAGCAGCTCTGAGTCATACCGGGTGTGTGTGTGTGTGTGTGCGCGCGCGCACATGCATGCGTGTGTGTGTGTGTACACATGCCCCCACACAGGGTACGCAGTTGTCTGAGTCTTGCTCTCTAACTTGAGTTTTTCCACCTGGGGCAGGACTTGCTAAAGCACACTCCCTCCAGCCACCCTGACCATCCCCTGCTGCAGGATGCCCTTCGCATCTCACAGAACTTCCTGTCCAGCATCAATGAGGAGATCACACCCCGCCGACAGTCCATGACAGTGAAGAAGGGAGAGGTAAGTGTGGCTGGGGATACAGTACACTCTCAGACCGGGAACCCTTGTTGGGTCCCAGCAAATGGCTTAGCCCGACACAAGAGTGTGTTGCCCTTGAGGATCTATGATGCTGGCAGGGTCCACCCCAGTCCTGTATGCAAGGCGTTGGAGTAAAGTTGCAGGGATGACCCCCCATGCCCCATGCCTGCCAGACACCATTATCATCATTCCTTACTTGGCCCACTTCTTTTTCCCCACCACTTCCATTGAGCTGTTCCCCTCATTTTGTTGCCAGTTCCAGGTCCCCACCTCAGTAGGCCGGTGAGTAAAGATACGGCATTTTGTCTGTCTGGAATCTGCCTACCTCCTCCTTGCTGTTCTTTCATTTAGAAACTTGATTTGGCTTAGTGGCAGAGCACTCACTTACCATATGCAAGGCCCAGGGTTCGATCCCCAGCACCTAAAAATAAATCTTTTCACTAAAAAATTGTTGACACTAAATGGGTCTTAGGATTCAAACAAGAAGAAAGGATGAGGTCCGTGGTTTGTATCTAACACATAAGAATGGCGGATAAACTTGATGTCTTCAGTCTGGAAGCTTCTCCTTCCTCCCCCTGTCCCCCTCTCTGGCAGCCACTTGCAGTCATTCTCTTCTTACATGTCATCAATAAGCAGGGGTTGGCCTGCATCCTTGCCACCTCTGACCCTTCCTAGAAGGGCCCAGTGTGTTGCTAGGCAGGTGCCTTTTCAGCTGGGCAGCATCTGGTGAGGACAACTGAGGCATGCGAATGGGGAGCCAGTGTCCAGTGTGAGCATGCTATGTCAGTGAGAGCTGACCTGCAGCCTGTGGGGCCTTGTGTAGGGACAGGAGCCAGATGGCATGAGCCTGACTGTAGCTACCCTGGGAACCAGTCTCTTCTGTGTCTTCTGTGCCCAGTATTAAGGCACCAACAGTGCTGGCTTTTCCGGCCCATGTTTTTGTTTTTTTTAACCTTCTCTTACTCTGCACTGATGGGGGCAGGCTGCTGTCAGCCGTGTCCTTCGCACAGTTCTCTGGGATGAGGGACCTAAGTCTCTGGAAGGTGATACCCCACGTGCTGAGTTGTGTCCAAACTAATCAGGGTTGGTCATGAGTGAGGGGTGTGCTCAGGTTTCTGCTGGTGGGCCTGGTTCTGGAGGTCCAGGAGAAGGGACTGGTTCCTCCACCCTGCTCTTCAGCCCTGAAACAAGGCAGACTCAGATCTCATCTCAGTATCATGAGAATTGACCCCCTTGAGCAGCCCAAAGCTCAGGGCATCTCCCTCTGTGTCTGTTCTTTATTCTTAGAGCAGGATGGGAATACAGCCGCACCCCCTACGTACCTGGGCTTCATCAGGGAGGGCGTGGTTTATGGAGAGAGCCACACACGGCAGCAGTCCTAGCCCTCTGTGTCAGCTGCTTAGCCATTGCTGAGCCCACTGAAGGCAGAAGGGCGTCCTTAGCTCCTCCCCGAGGAAGACATCATACAGATCAGGGACTCTACTTGTCCAGTGGTCAGAACCTGTCAGAGATAGGGATCAGATTCTGATCAAGGTCGTGTCTAGAGGTAGAGTAACACTGAGCCCTGTCCTTGGCGGTCCAGATATAACTGGATGTTGGGTTCCTGTTGAACTTGTCTTTGTCTCCTGGCACTTCTGCTTTTTCTCTTCTGGCAACTGCTCCTTCGTGAGAGCTCTGACATCCTGGGAAGCAAATTCATGGATTTTTTCCCCTTCGCCCTTGATAAGATGCTGAGTCTGCTGCTGGTATGTCTGACTGACACTTAGGATCCCTGGAGAGAAATGTTCAGATCCTTGGAATCAGCTGCCTCAGGGAACTGAGGAAAAAGATGTTGCCTAGGAGTTGGCAGTCCCGCCCTCATTTCTGCCTCTGTCCTTACAAGCCTGACTGTGGGCTGCCACAGCTAGGGACTTGGGATGACTGAGCAAGAAGTATTCAGGGGCCAGTTGCTTCCTGAGGGCAGGAGCCTTTATCTCAGTCCTTTCTAACACTTAGCTCTGAAGGGACATTTTTTATCTACAGGAGTCATCTGCAAAAGGGTGACAAGGCCTCGTGAACACTGGAAGGTCATGATTCCGAATTGCACTGCTTCACTCAGAGCGGTCTGCCCATCAGTGCCAGTTAAAGGAGGAGGCTCGATGGAGACTGGGCGGGATGCTTGCATTCATGCCTCCATCCCCAGCCATGACGGCAGACATTGCCAATCGATTTTACCCTCAAACCTGGGGCTCAGTATCCTCCTGGGATGCCCAATAAGTGCTCAGTCCTTGACGCAGTAGAGATTATGCCAAGCAGGCAATCCTCCAGCCCAGGCTTGATCTCTACCCTCTGCTTACCTGTGCTGTTGATTTGGGGACTTTTTTTTCTCCTGAATATCCATGCTGTCTGAGTGACTCGGCCTGCGATCCCTCCACTGTGTTGCTGTGGGACTGAGAGGATTCATGACCTGTGAAGAGCAGTGTGAAAGCAGGATGGCCTCCTCACATGGGCGCCCTCTGTGTCACCAGCCTGGAAACAGTACTGTCACAGCCCCCTACACGGGGGCAGAGAATGGACCTGCAGGCAGCTTCCTAGTAGAATTAGCAGCGGGGGAAGGCTTGAGATTTGGATATATCTGCTTTCTCCTTTATGCCCAGCTCTCAGTTCAGTAAATGAGACTGAGTAGCCAGTTCCCAAGAGGAGAAAGGAGCTCTGCTTTTTAAGTTCTCATAATGACTCCGTGGAGTCAGAGGCCTTCTCTCCTTTACAAGTGAGGAAACTGTAGCTCAGAGAGGTTGAATACCTGCCTGTGGTCACACAGCTGCTAAATAATCAAGCCAAGATACAAAGCCAGGTGTCCTCATCCACCTGCGTTCATCCCAGGTGTGTTATATTTTGGTTCCCTTCCTTCCTCATGAACCAACGGGGCTGGTTGGCCTTGCGCTTACCCCTTATTCCACCTGCAAGTCAGTGGCATCGCAAGGAGGAGGATGTGCCCCTTTCAGCATGGAGCCCTACCTATGGCAGGGCTTGGCTGGAGGAGCCCCATCCCCTGTTTCTGCTGAGAGCCTGTTGGGAGTAGAGGAGCCATTTCCAGTTTCCCTGGCAGTTTGGTAGAGAGTGGGAGGTGCTTCTGCCAGCCCGGACGTTAAGTGTCCCCACAGTCAGTGCTGAGCTTCCTGGGAGGTGGCCTGTTCCCTCCTGCTTAGGTGGGAACACCCAGGGCATCATGGAGAGAGCCAGGGATGAGCTCTATGGAGGACCAGTAGCCCCACTGCCTGACCTCCAGTGCGGCTTCTGTAATCTTGCCTCTCTTTTCAACCAAGTTCCCTTACTCCAGGGCTGTACCCTTTTTGGGAAAGACTGGGCAGCATTACAAGTGGCTCCCGGCTTTACAAGTACTGAAGAGAGGCCAGCAGCTGCTCTGCCTGGCCCGCATCCTGGCCCTGGCACACCCGAGAGCTGTGAACAGCAGGTGCTGCCCAGGAGGATGCCCTCCTCAGCCTCAGATCAGAGAATCTTACAGACACATTTTCTTTCCAGGCCCAGGTGCTCAGGGCTAGTGTGTGGGCGCTCATTCGTTTAGCCGAATTGACTTCACAGTGAGATAACCAGCGCCCCACTGCTAGGTAATTCCCCCGTGTAGTTAGCTGCCTGTCTGTCTGGTCTGAGCTCCACACTGTGCACTGCTCTGGGTCCCCAGAGCCCCAGCTGAAGGAGGAATGTAAGCAGTGGTCTGAACGATGCTGGGGGAAGGCCTGGGGGAATGGTGCTGGTGCAGGCTCAGGCTGAGAGGTGGTGGTGCTCAGGCAGGGGAGAACAGAGGCCTCTTCAATGGTGATTAAAAAGAGCCGGGGGCTGGCAGTACAGCTCGGTGGTAAAGTGTTTGCCTAGCACATGGAAGGCCCTGGGTTTGGTTTCCAGCACTTAAAAAAAAAAAAAAAGAGTCGGGGAGGCCAAACCCACTTGCTCTCCTTCAGCTTGGGGTGGGCCCAGACTGCAGGGTAGGCGCAAAGTAGGAGGCCTGCAGCCTGGGAGAGATAAAATCTATGAGGCCCTGTTTTCGGTCTCCAGCGCACCTGCCCCCACTGGGGCCTGCAAAGAAAAAAATTAGATCAGGAGATGAGGAACCCATGAGCCCGGCCTCTCAAGTCTCCGGTAAAAAGCCAAAGGAGGTAGGTGTGGTGGCACGCTCCTGTAATCCCAGCACTCAGGAGGCTGAGGCAAGAGGATCGTCACAAGTTTGAGGCCAGCCTGGGCTACAAAGTGAGCTCGAGGCCAGCCTAGAATACATAGCAAGACTCTGACTCAAAAAGAAGAAAAATAAGGCATAGGAAGCCTTGGGAGATATTAAAGACCAGAAGGCCAAGACAAGTCCCCATGTCGAGGTCGAGGGCTTTTTCTTCACCCTTCATAAATATTTGCAAACCAAGTTTGTACTCTTGGCTTGTATGTGCCCAGGTTCTGATTCTTTCCAGGAGCATCGCCACCTTACTTACCCCTCCCAGCCCTCCTTTTTCTGAAGTGGTGGAACTAGAACCTGCCCAATATGGCAGCTCTGTGGATAATGATGTCTCCCCAAAGGGCCTGTCCCCTAGAAAGTACTCAGCAAACATTAGCTGCCACCACCCTTGTTACTGCTAGAAATTGGCATTGTGCCTCCCAGGCCCCTGCCTACCCTCCACAGAAGCAGGTTCCTTTCCCTTTTGGGGCATTTGTGGTGACAGATCGTCTTATGTCACTCAGAGCATAGATAACCTGGGCTAGAATTAACCCTGAGCCGCTCTCCGAGATCAGGGAATAGAGGTTTGTTCTGTGGGGACACCAGTCAGCCAAGTGCCAGGGAACCAGAGAACGGATGAGAGGGAGGACAGACGGGCAGGACCCTCGGCTTTGTGCTTGGCCACATGGGTGCCGTGCCTGCTGAACCCCCCTGCAGTCCACAGCCAGAGCTCAGGCAGCTCTCTGTAGGTCCAGGGCCTGCTTTGGAGGCGTGAGAGTCAGGGCTGCTTCTTCCAGGGCCGGAACATGCCAAACTCAGCCCATGCTTGGAACAGTGCCAAGACCCAACCCCTGGCCAGCAGCTGGCACCTCCCTTTTGGTCCACACCTCATTCCTTTGCCTCTGCTGCTTTTTACCCCCCCACACCTGGGTTTTCATTGGTAACTTTCCTAGTCCCACCTGTCAAGGGTCTACTGATTTCTTTGTAATCAAACTATAGTTCCTAGACCT
>RJWT010029935.1:0-14781 GCA_004365215.1 Cuniculus paca | reverse complement strand
AATGCCAAGATGAAGGAAAAAAAGGAAATCTCAAACATCTAGGCCACACAGAACAAGTCTAGAAGATACAGTCATGGAAGAAAATGGAAGTCACACACCTGAAATCTCTGAGAGGATAGCAACTGAAGTAAAGAAACAACTTCATTAGACTGCAACAGTAATCAGATCAGAAATAACGTCTCAGGTAAAAAAAGAAATCACAAACATAATGAATGAATTGCTGAGCATATCTAAAGACATAGACAAAAAAAGAGGAACATAGGAAAATGATGGAAACCTTGAATGAACAATATAGGAAGGAATTACAATGCATGAGAAAGATTCAAGAAGGTATCCTGTCAATTGAAACCTGGCAAAACCACTTGAAAGAGACTGAAGATAAACTGTCAAACCTTGATGAGGGGGTTGCAATTTTTCATCAAGTCAAGAAGAGTTTGGAGTAAAGTGTTTGTTTCAAATCCTGAAAGAAAACAACTTACAACCCAGATTAATGTACCTGCAAAACTATCTTTCAAAATTGATGGAAAAATAAGATACTTCTATGATGAAGAACAACTGAAGGAGTTCATGACCACAAAACTAACCATACAGAGAGTGCTGAAGAATATTCTAGAGAGATAAAGATAACCATGGTTCCAGGAATAGCAGCAGAGGAGGATCTCCAAACAGGGCAGGCAATTGAATGAAAGGGAAAAATGGAGGGCCAGCAGCAGGAGGATACCATCGCAGAGATGAACCATTGCACACCAATTGTAACCATTAATGTAGATGACTTCAATTCACCAATAAAAAGAAACACAGGGAGAGTGGATCAAGAAACAAGATCCATAAATACACTGTATACAAGAAACACATTTAACTCAAAAAGAAATACATAGACTTAAAATCAAAGAAAAGAAACAAGTGTTCCATGTGACAGGAGACCAGAAAAAAGCAAGAATTACTTGCCCATCAGTTGCAGAACGAATAAGAAAGATAGGGTATTTTCATACAATGGAAAACTACCCAGTTATAAAGTAGGATGATCTTGAAGGTTTTGTAGGTAAATGGATGCATCTGCATATCATGCTCATGGGTGAAATTGTTTGTATTCATACAGGTGAACACTGAGTTATCTATCTCCCTAGCATAAAAACCTGAAGGATTTAGTGGAATCCAAAAAGCACAATAGATATTATGAAAGTGATAGGGGAGGAAATATCTAAACAGGGAAAGTGGTAACCACTGTTAATTCCCTACTATCTTGTTTTGAATTCTTGTATTATTTTCATAATTTTATTAGGTTTGGTTTTATTCTACCTTGTTTTGTTAGATTTTACTGTGTCTGATGGTATGAGCAGCTATTTTGGAGATAACTGGATGTATTGTGGTAACCATTATTAATTTCCTATTATCTTGTTTTGAAGTCCTATAATGCTTTCGTTCTTTTGTCTTGATTTTTATTCTGTTTTGTTCTATTTGATTTTATTGTGTGTGATAGTATGGACAGCTATTTTGAAGAAAAAAAGAGACATTATTTTAGCCATCATTCAATTCCTGTTATCTTATTTTGAAGTCCCATAATGCTTTCATTCTTATTTTTCCATTGCTTTTAGTCTATTAGTATTGTTTGATTTTTATTATGTGTGAAGGTGTAGGCAGCTATTTTGAAGAAAATGAGACATTATGGTAGCCATTGCTGATTTCCTATTATCCTGTTCTTAAGTCCTATAATGCTTTCATTCTTTTCTTTTGATTGGTTTTATTCTATTTTGCTTTGTTTGATTTTATTATGTATGATGATATGGACAGCTATTTTGAAGAAAAAAAGAGACATTATGGTAGCCATTTTTGATTTCCTGTTATCTTGTTTTGAAGTCCTGAATCACTTACAATGTTCTGTTCTGATTTGCATTATTCAGTTTTGTTTTACTTTCTTTAAAATAAAAAAAATGAAAATAAAAACTTTTTGAGGTTAATGCTTCTCTATCTGTTTGGTAATTCTAAACACTCTTTCCCCTTACCCAATTAACAGAGCATATTAAATTTGGCATGTAAAATTATTTACCTTAATGCCTTTAGTAAATGAAAAATTCCTGAATATTAAATGTCTGTGATAAGTTAGGGTTGCATACTTTAAATGTGAGTTGAGAAGTAAACTTACACATGTTTTCAGAAAAAAGACAAAAGAAACTAATATTATACAGGGATCTAGTCAAAATTCATTAGTATGAAAATTTGCTTCATACCTACTTTAATTTTGAAGAATAGTTATACAATATACAATAGTCCTGGTAGAATAGAATAAAGCTTCCTGTGTCCAATTTGTGGTATACAATGATTTCTCCAAAAGACACTGAACAAAGTATATTTAAATCAAATAAGACCATAATTTTAATACTTCATGATATTTCTGAGTTTTTGTTACAAAGACACAATCAGATAAGAGAAATTAGTTGTTATATTTAGTAAGTCTCATACTAACATTGAATAACTATGGAAATTCTTACAGGATTCTTTTAGTTATAGAATGGAATGCGGGGCCCTGATGTATGACCTTGATTGTCACTGAGATATGTATTTTCTTTAAACAAAAGCATTACCCACACCCTCATGGTAAATGCCACTTTATAGTATTAAAATTTCTCAAAGTACTAGGGCAAATGTATAATGTTAAAATACAAAATGGCCATTTCCATTCAAGAAATTATGGCTTACAAAGAATATAAATTCCATGATCCTTTTAACTTTCTGTTCATAAGCCAATGCTTCAACATTCCTGTGCCTGGTTATTGCCACACCATCATAAGCTGAATTATTTACATCCAACATTTTATGTAGAAAAATGGAAGTAAAAAAAGTTGTATATCAGTGGAATCAAGCCTCTTACTGGGAGTTCTCACCTGACACATCCACTTACAGTCCTTTGGCCAGAATTATCATTACCACTACCAACCATAAGATAGGAAAGGAGATGCAGTTCTGCAGCTGGCTATATTGTGCTTCAAAGAAAAGCATATGAAAAAGAAGAACAGACATTCCACAGGCGAGCCAAAGTGTCTGCATAGTAAAATAGAATTGGAATAAACAGTAGAAATGTTGCATCTGTCCAACATTATGAACTTTTTTAAGCTTTCCTTAAGAAGAACAAGTCTTTTATACTTAAAGTTTAACCTAAAATATTTGCTGCCAGAGCTAATGCTATGCTCCATTGTTTCACTTTATTAGTTAAATGAGTGTATTTGGAATCAGTTTGTAATGCAAGATTTGAAATGAAAATGTTTGGCAGCAACTGGAGTACATCTATTTCTAATATAGACTAACACTTTTTCCAAGTTATCTCACAATCTGATGTAGTTAGTGGAAATTTTCTCAAAAATTAGTTTTGTATACAACACTTCAAATGGATTATGTTCATCTAAAAACACAAAGCTATTAAATTATTCTGGGACACTGCAGTGATGAGGTATTTCCAAAAGTGCTTGTAACTAAAGTATAACATTTATAATTAATCCCTTTTAAATGAATTATATATATGCATATTTGAATTAAATATAATTAACTAACCACAGCTCACAGGTTTGTGTCTGTATGGTATGTGTAATCTGTTTATGGAACAGAGCAGATGACATAATGTAGATTTTGGCCAGTAGTCATATTCTCCTTCCACAAACAACATCTCAAATGATAAAGACAACATGCAGATGAATAGCTCCCAATGGTAAAATTATTAAAACCCACATTCATCCACACAATTTTAATCCTATTTCGCTGATCTAATATTTTGAGAGGGAGATATATGAGTCTAACATATAGTACAATATTTCATTTTAACAGAAAAGTAACTCTCAGGTATTTAGTATGTAGGACCTGGATACACTACAGTTGTAAAGAACTAAAGTAACTGTAGTTGGAAAGAATAAGAGATTGTATAAGAAAACTGAGCTGAGGCCGAGCCACATGTCCAAGGTTAGCCTTGCTAAAAATGTCAACTCCATGTTTTAATACAAGCCTTTACCACATTGTGCCCATTTGCTACACCTTTGAAATAGAGCTTCAATTAAAGGTATGTCCAAAAATGTCAGCAAAAGATAGAGTTCTATGTTATAACCCCTTTTCCAATGCCATTAAATATTCTTTGTCATATTTATGGTATTGTTAGGATACATGTTCTGCTAGAATCATGATAATTTTTGAAACTATAATAGCACAGCAATATTTATCTACATTTCTAATTATTTCTTTTGACTTGTTATATCATTTGGGATGTTTTTGATACATAGTAAAATAGACACTCTAGATTTTTAAAATGATATTTACTAACACTTAAAAGTTCTTACTATTGTGGGATAGCTTAAATCTTGCCTTTGGGCAACTTTGCCTTCCAAAAAGAATGCACAGTGATGTATACTCTTAATTCCGGCCAACATTTCTGGCCAGTAATTCTTCTATTTCTCTTCTCTTGTTCTTTAGGAGCACCCCCAGAGAATGGCTACACAACCAGGCTATTTAATTCCTGCAGATGCCGCAGGTTTCCATAGTTCAGCACTTCTATCCCCCTTCAAAAACACATTGAAAGCTCCCCATGCACCACAAGATTGGGAAGAGGGGAACACTCAAGCAATTCGCTGTGAGACCTCCTCATATGAGTTTGTCCTTTCATTAATAAAAGGATTATATTGAACTGCTTTAAAGAGTTGTTGAAGGTTTTAGCTAGACCAACATCTGGTGCATAGCAAGAATTCAAGTAGGCTTAATGCTTTAACTTCAAATATCTTGGAAAATGTCTTGAAATACATATAAAAGCATTACTTTATATTTAAGAGGCCATGACATGCCTAGAAGATTTGAAATGATTAGAGTAAGAAATATGATACACAATTTACTAAGTACAAAATGTGTTTTCATAAGCAGATTCAAGAATTGGAGAGTAATGAAGAGGCTAACAACATATTCTCAATTTCTCAACTGTATTTAGTTTCTAGTAGAATAAAGGTAGCAACTCATTTTCCTAATTCTCAATTTAATGATCCTCCCTTACACCATGTTGCCATTTCAGTGTTTACATGTGGTTGTGCTTTTGTTTTCACTGGTCTTTAGCAGATTTGGGGTGAAGAACCAGAAATTTGCAACTTTATCAGTCTTCCGGATGAGTCCTTTCTGTGAACCATCCTTGGAGAACACTATTTTGAATGTTTCTGCTCATTAAATACTGCTTTATTTCTGGATATTTTTCATTTCTCTGTACTGCTGGCAAAATAGAGATAGGTGAAACAAAAACTTACAAAAACAAATGTGTTAATGACCCGAGTTTCCAAAGTGTTCTATTCAATGTATTCAATCCAGAGCCACTGAGAGAGCATTGATTTTTTCTTAGGTGGTTCAGATCTGTTTTCTTCCTTATAAGAGACATTTCGTAAGCATGAAGTTATTATCATATGGAATAAAGGTGAAAAATACAAATTGGTGTATATGTCCAACCAGTAAATAAATTAAAAAGCTTTTTTTAGTGTTTGGTGAGTACAGATTGAGCATCCCTAATATGAAAATCTGAAATTTTTAAAAATATGCTTTTTTTTGAGGTCCAACATGATGTCCTGTATTAATTGCTTTCACTCAACACCCTCAACTTAAAGGACAAAAGGTTTATTTTGGCTCACAATTTGTGGAGGTTTCAGTCCATAGTCAGTTGATTGCAAAGCAGGATGGCATAGCAGAGGCCCGTGGTAGGCAGGAAGCAGTGAACCATCAAGAAGAAGGGTTATATCATCAGTGGATGGAGCCAGAGATGAGTATCACACTCTCATGATCCAATCATCTACCCTAATGCCCACTTATGAGAACATGAGGCTTTGGGGGTCACCTAGATAGAAGCCACAGCAGGCCCCTTGAGGAAAGTGCCATACCTCACCTCATGTGGTAGTTTGAAGGTGTACTAAAAATATTGTATAAAATTACCTTTGGACTATGCATATAAATTAAACATTAATGAACTTCATTTTAGATTTGGGTCTCATTCTTAAGGTACATTATCATAAATGCAAATATTTCAGATCTAAAAAGTTAAGAATCCAAAACTCTTCTAGTTTGTCAAATAAGAGATACTCAACTTGCACAACCAATATAATATTTATTACCAAATTATTGCTCAGGTACATCCAGATCCTAATATTAGTTTTTAAGGCAGATGACTCATAGAGTACATTTTTAAAAATGTTTCTCTTATTGTAAGTAATGACTTAGAATAAAATAGTGATTTTCTTAGCACACTGTCCTGGATACTTCTCTGTTGCTGGTACAAAACACCTGACACCGAAAGTGAAGCAAGGAAAGGTTTATTTAGCTTACAGTTTTAGGAGATTTCAGTCTATAATCGGCTGGCTCCAAGGCAGGGTGGCATGGCACAGGTGCAACACTTCAGGGCAGCCGCCAGAGCAAAAGAGAGAGGTGCAAGCCTCTTCCCTACCCTTAAATTGTACATAGGCCACCCCTGTCAGGGTGGGTGTAGCACTCACAAAATGTCCTTGCCTTACTTGGCACAGGATGAGGATATTTACAAAGTAAGAACCCTGGTTCCCTGCTGAGTCTCTCAGTTAAACTTCTAAACTGCTCAAGTTGACACAATGTATCAACCATAACACACACCATATATTGCTGAGTTGGCCTTTACTTGATTTTCTGTAGGTGGATTTTAAATATTACAATGTTGGAAATATGATCTATCTAAAGTACAAATAATAGTTGTGTTCTAATGAATATATGCATATTATAGCAAAATCCCCTTTATATTCCTTTAACTGTAAGTGAAAATTCTGGATTAAGTTTTCACTTTATAAATGTATTAATAAATAAAAGTATTGCAAGCTTCTAAAGAACCCAGATCTCCAAGGAATTTCCAAATAGATTAAAACTGAGTAAAATTATCCAATCTGTGCTGCTAACGAGATTTTATGTTGGTTTTATCCTTTACCTAGTTATAGAAGATTCTGGAAAATGGATGTACATTAAAAGTGATAATTCTTTCCTTCCCCACTTCCAGGCCTCTTCCTTGTCTGGTTTTAGTCTGTAGACATGATAATCCACCTTATAAGGTCTTATAATGATAAATAAATGAATCTGATTCTGGAAAAATAAAAGGGGAGTAGGGGGAAGGGGAAAACAAGAATTGAAATGTGTTGTATACTGTGCCAATGTTCTAAATGAATATAATCAGTATGTACAGCAAACATGTGCTAATAAAAGTGCCTTCTACATCATGATTGAAGACGATGCCTACCAGAGCACAGGAGTCCACCACAGCCTTCCCTATGTTTCTTTCTGGCTTGAACTTTTTCTGAGGTTACAGTCTCTGAATTGATAGAGGAAGATCAGCTAAAGGAAATAAACAATATCACTCTGGCTACCTTCAAAAGTACCTTATGCAAATGAATTTGCTTTCTACAAGGGACAGAGTTCAAAATTCTGAGTTGGAAATGGGGAAGGAGATACGAGTTTTGGATGCAGAAAGTTCTCTAGAACTGTGGCTGTGCACTGTGTTGGTGAGTAATTCCAAGTAGAAAGGTCCCGCTGGGCATGAAGAACATAGGTTTTGTGTTCTGTCTTTTTCTCTAAGGAGTGACAGGCAACTACACAAACAAGGACAGCTTAATGATTACTGAAGCACATAATGCATGGCACAAAGGAGACACAGCAGACAAGTAGACAATTCCACTGCTTACAGAGTATTTGCATGGGGAAAAGAGCAAAAAACAAAACACAGGTCATTGGAAGGTAGCTGGCATGTCAACATTGCATTCATGAATGATATAGCCCATGTCCATAGACTGGTGAGGTTTCAATAAGAAGAGACAAAATGATAAGCACAATGTCCTTTGGAGAGTTAAAGAAGAATGACCTTGTGCAATTCATGTAGAACAGCATCAGGAACACGAATTTTAACACAAACACATACATTTATTTGTGTGTACACCTGAAAGTAATATGACTTGAGATTTCTTCCTGGTTCTCTCTTCTGAGCTGTGGATGGCAACTTAAATGTCATCCCTCAACCATAAAGCAAAATAAATGAACAAGATGGATTCTGATGTCCACTTTACCTCTAGTATTCTCTTTCTCTGTTTTAGACACAGAAAGCAAGGAAAAAAACACATCTCCAGTTAAATAATGGCAATTTATAAAAGCAAAGTGACACCACTATAGTCTAGGAAATAAGGAAGCCACTGAGAGATGACAGGCCCTCAAGGAAGCATGGCTGATAGGTGTAGCACAGATGTTGGAAATTTAGAGGTAATAGACCTCAAATGTATTGAAAACTACTGTTTTAGTGCAAAATCAGTAAAGCTGATTTAGCTGGAATTTTTAAGAAAAACAATAAAAAGGAAAAGAATGTGCTTTCAAATAAAATGATAGTAAGAGGAATAAAATTAGCAGAAATGATAATTCTTAACAGTCACATGTTTGCATGTCAGCTGTTTATAATAAGTTTGGACTTTAAATTGATTAATTATTTTATTGAACTGGCTTTTCTTTTGAAAATAGTTACATCAAATAGTGTGAAACTGAATCCAGATGTAGTTGCTTATTTGACATGGGGAATGTATGAGCAAATGGAAGATAGATCATTGGATTATAAAAATAACTAAGAATTCATCTTATATTTGGAAATATCTGAAATAGTTTTACCATTAAAGGCAGGGTACATAAATTTAAAAAGACAATTAGTCTAATTGCAATATTGGATGAATGTGTTGGTATTATCACTAATTACTGAAGATTAGTGCATTTATGTGATAGCTCATCTTCACAGTTAATTGTCTATTTTTTCCTCCAAAGACACAAGGGGAAAAATGTGGCATTGTCATGAGTAGCTAACTCTCGTAAGGATGTTACAATAGGTCTTTGTTTACAGAAGCAAAAGGATTATGAGACTTTACAGTAATTGAAGAGAGCATTTATTTAATTATAGATATTTCATATAATTTTAGAGGAAATACTGCACAATTACATAAACACTGAATAATGTCATTTTAATTTGCATAATGTGTGGTTAAATCTATACTCTAAAATAAACTGGAGCCATAATTATATAAACTTTTGAAGTTAATACCTAACATTCTCATCAAATATAAATCCATCATTTTATTTGCAAATGTTAGTATATCAACACTTTTTAGCCATTAATATATATTGAATTCTTGAAAATAACTATTTATAGTGAACTCTTCAGAATAATTATATTTTCCTATTATTTTGAAATACCCACATAATTTCTTTTGGTCAATATTTTGGAAGAACATAATAGGCAACATATTTTAAAATCTTTATTATTAAATCATTTGAAGTTGTATGTAAACACACTGCTTACTGTTTGGAATCAATGAGGCTGTATTTCAAGAATTTGTCTTTCTACTTCAAAGTGTAATTGATATTCTGTTGAACAACTGCATGTACACTAAGTGGTCAATACCCATTGCTGATTTATTTCATATAGTGTTTTCTATAATTCACACTTTCTTAACTGCTATATTAAAGAATTTATTTATTTGAATCTTCTATAATGCACAGTGCATCTTCAAAAAAGGAAATCAATTTTATGCTAAATGGTTTCTAGGGATTACAATGTATTTCATTTAAGCATTATTGAGATAATATTTGTATATGTTTATGAGATACAGCACAACAATTTGATACATGTATCCAATGCATAATAATCAAACCAAAGTCCATCATCTCAGACATTCATCATTTTTACATATTGGAAACTTTCATACTTTTCTAGTTATTTTGAAATACACTACAGACTGTTGCAACCAGTGGTTATCCTATGAGGCTACAGAGTATCAGAGCTAATTCCTGCTTGCCAACTGGGCTTTGCTGCTCCTTTATCTAACCTCATTCCATCTCTCCTTCCTGCTGCCCTTTGCAGTCTTTAGTGACCACCTTATTCTTCTATGAGATCAAATTTGTAGTTTCTAAAAACAGTGAGAAAATGTGGCATTTGTCTTTATTTTCTGGTTTGTTTTCACTTAAAGTGCATTTCATCTCTAAAAAGCTTGACTCTCTTAATAAGTGTTCAGTGATCACCTACTATGGTATATGAACTCATATCTCAACTACTAAGTACTCTGCCTTCTGAGAATTTATAAATCACAAAAGAAGATAAGACACACATGCTATCAAATAAAACAGAAACAAGATAGTCATATGTTTCGCAATAGAAGAACAAACAAATTCATATAAGATGAAAAAAATATTAAGAGTTAAATAAGACACAAAGTCAGGGCTATGGATATAGCTCAGCAGCATGGCATCTGCCTGTCAAATGCAAGGTCCTGAGTTCAACTCACAGTCAAAAAAAATGACATAAAGGGGGTTAAATTTTCATATGTTTTCCCTAGTGTTTGCTCCACTTAATTGAAAATTTTCCATCAAACGTCACTACCACTTCTACTTACCTCCTTGTGCCTGTGCCATCAACTCTACCTTGGCACTGGCTGCTACAGATAAATTCTGCCTATCTCCATTTAAGGCAAATTCTTCCATTTCCTTACAGGACATTCCCCTACAATTATCTCCTTTATGTCCTGCATCATTAAGTTAGCTCTCTCTTTAGATCATGCTTACTTGCATGCTGTCTGTTATTTCTTTTATGAAGAAATTTATTTTGACCTCATTTTCCTTCCCAAGTGAAACCCTATTAATTTTCTTCATTTTATAAAATCCCTGTAAAATTTTTCTCTACTTATCATCTCCAAAAGGATTCTGAATGTCATGCTAAGGTTTTTCTCTTTACCCACTAAAAATTCTCTTTACTTCATTAAGGTTATTTTCTTTGATAGGTCCCTTCTCAGTACTTTCCTTCATCATCTTCCACTTATTGGTAGTAATGAACACTACTGCTTGTGGCTTCTTGACACCTTTCTTCACTTGGCTTTCAGCGTATCCCACTGTTATGGCTTTTATCTAGATATTCTCCAAAAGCATTGTGTGCTCACAGGGGGAGCTCGTGGAAGGGGATTGCACTGGTAGGCCGAGCTGCCCGGGGAAGCAGGTCGCTTTGGGCATGACCTGGAACCATGCAGCTCCCTCCTTGGCTACCGTCTTCTCTCTGTCTTTCTCTCTATGAGAAGCTTTCCTCTGCCCAGACCCTTCTCCAATGCCATTTTTGACGTTAAGCCTGCCCAACATGAACCAAATCTTCTAAACTGTGAGCCAAAATAAACCTCGTTCAAGTTGCAGCTTTTGAGTATTTTTGTCCCAGCAATGAAAAAGTAACTAAGACACCCACATTCCTATTTTCCCCGGCTGTCTTCTCCTCCTTAGTATTGTTGACTGCTTTCTCTTCATCACCATCCCAGGACTTGCTTCTTGGATTCCTTTATATTGTTGTCCATACTCATTCCTCTGATGCTCCCATCCAGTGTCATGGCTTTAAAGATCATCCTTATGTTGATGAGTCCAGCCTGATGCCTCTTTCCTCATTATCCAGCAGCACATTTGATAGGGTTACCAGATTTAACAAATAAAAATGCACTGATGCCCAGTAAAATGTGAATTTCAGAGAGCCAATGAACATTTCTGAGTATAACTTTGTACCATTACATATTTGGACTATAGTTATATTAAATTTTTAAAATTCTGTATTTCCAATTTAGCTGGACACCCTTATCTTATTTGATAAGCCCATTCCCTTACATCTCAATTTTGATGTCTGAGAAATATCTCAAATGTAAAAAGTACTAACTGAGCTCCTGACTATTCTTCCAACCCAGTTCATCCTGTAGTCTTCTTTTTCTTAGCTAAAAGCAGCTCTATTCTTCCAAGTTTTAGTCACCTTAACTCTTGTTAACTCAGGTCCACCAGTTCAGTTACCACATCCTATTGGGTCTGACTTCAGATATCATACATTCAACATGTGTCCTTTTCTCGTGAACTGCTACTTTCATCTTGGCCCAAACTACCACCATCTCCTACTGGTCTCTTTGTTTCTGCTATGACCCTTTCAGTCTGTTCTTAAAACTGCAACCTAAGCACATAAATAAATAGATAAAGATAGATGTCTATATAAAAGTATGCAACATCTTCAGAAGATAACACCAGACTTAAAAACTTTAGGTGTTTAAAAAATTGACTGTAATCTTTTCCAGGTTGTTTTCACTAATTGTTTTACAAATAAAACTTTGCCGCATACTAAAGATTTATCTTTCGAGGCTGATACCAAAAGGGTATCTATCACACAGCTCTTATTTGCATCCATGAAGTCATGTCGTGCTATAGGGAGCTTACCAGTAAATCCTGGAGATTTGACCAAAGTTGAATTGTTGAGGTTTAAAAAGTTTTAAAAGGTCAGTTATTAAAATGGTTTTTAAATATCTATTTTTGTCCTGTTTTCCTGCACTGATACAGATAGATAATATTTATTTAGCATTTACTGTTTACCAGACCCATCTCTAAGAGTTTTACATATTTACTGCCTTAGTATTTACATATGAAGAATAGATATGTTAAGTGACTTACCCAACTACCACAGCTACAGCATGACAGAGCCAAGGATCCAGACCAAATAGTATTGTTTGGAGTCCGCACTTTTAACCAATTTACTACTTACATATTGCTCGAGCAAATCAGAAGCACCATCAGGTGAGTTATTTGGACTCTTTTATTTCTTTGCTTTAGCTCCATAGAGTTCTTATTTCCCTTAAAATTTCCATTTCAAAAGCTTTCTCTATCATCAGAGAAAAAACATCAATAAGCCTAAAAATATAAATTGTCTACTGAAATATATACCCATGCACACACACACATATGCTCCCAGAACATGGAAAGGCAATGTTTACACCCACAGTCCAATCTACAGAGATATATTTGAGAGATTAGAGCTCAGTAATTATGTTTTTCATTGACTCCTTGAAATTATGCTAGTTAAACAATGAACGAGATTGTAAAACCCAGTGATCGTTACTGGTGAGTTACACATCCTTGCTTAATAGTCTTCCGGAGTCTCTAATGTGATGGTAAAGAGGATTTTCCAGCCATCCTGGGTCTCTCTTGGAATTCCCTCACCCCTAGTTGAAACCATGATGGAACCCAGTCACAGAGGAGTCTTGTATTCCTTAGACCCTTTATTGACTACATAAGAAGAATTTTTCAAGTTGAACAAATACCTGAAGAAAAAAGGTGTAGCCAGCAAAGATAAGTCAGAAAACCTGTAGTTTAATTCTAACTGTGCTCATCATTTGTTGATAGGGAGGTTAATTATCCCTTAAGGCCCTTGGCTTTCTCAGCTCACTGAACGATTCCTGAATCATGTCAGCCGGTGACAATATGGGATGGTGGCCCTGGTGGTGTGGGCATTTTTCCCCACTTTCTGGCAAGTTGTGTTTATTTTAATGAAAGAAGATTTTAAAAACTGAGCCCCTGACATTTCTTTTAGATGTAATTTCACCCAAGCGAGCAAAGAGAGAAAGTGCTGTGTGTTTGATGTTAAAACACTGAGTCAATTCATTTAAAATGCACAAATTAATTTTTTTGTGCTTTATGATAACAAAAACAACTAACTAGTAGACTCTTTCTTGCTTGGTTTTCAATTGATTAAGTGAAATATAATCTGGAGAATTAAGGGAGGACAACTAACATATCCACTAGACATAAATGTCTTTGATCATTTAACTAAAACAAATACATGCCTTAATTTTTTTCACTTTAGAGTAAATCCAGTAATTCAAAAATTAAACCATTAAACTATGATGTAACTCATGCAGCTGTCATGATTTAGATCCCCAATGCTACCCAAAAACCTCATGTGTTGAGAGGTGGGAAGGTGACTGGGTCATGGGGCATTATAATCCCCATTGGATTAATCCACTGAATGTGCTGATAGGTGGACCTGGCTAGAAAAAGCAGGTCACTGGAGACGTGATCTGGAAGGATGTATTCCAGTCTCCAGCTCCTCCCTTCTCTTTCTGCTTCCAAGTTGCTATGGGATGAGCACCTTTTCCTTTGTTATGCCCCTCTGTCATCCTGTTTCTGACTTAGAGCCAGACAACCATGGACCAGAACCATGAATCAAAATAAACCTCTCCTCTTTATGTTGCAAATTTCCAGTATTTTGTCCAAGCAAAGGGCAAGTGCTTAAGACAGTAATATCTAAGAAGGGATTAAAAATATCTTAGTATTATTGAGCAAATCAGTAAAATTTCAAAAATCATTCCTGCCACATACAACACTATCTATGGTTTCCACACTAATCACTTGGTTAGTACTGAGCACTCCTGGTGAGCACTCCTGATGCCCCTACTAAATTGTAAAGGCAAAGTTCTCATAAAGATTATCTCTGACTGCCAATCAACAACCAGGACCCCTTTCAGCCTGAAGAAGCCAGATAGGTCATCACCCATTTCTCCCTCATGGTAGTTCAGGATACTTCTTCAGAGGGGGGAATGGTACAGGCAGCTGAGTTAGTTAGAAATATTATAGGCAGTCAGATAGGGCCAGGCCCTCGAGAAAGTGGACACAGAGGACCAGATGTCTTGTGACCTTGAAGGAGACAGACACCTCCTGCTATAAGTCAGATGTCAAGACAAGGCAAAACAAATACAACCACACCCTAAGTAGAAACATCAGGGATTGACATTCTAAACAGGTAGTGATCACCTTGACCATCCCAATCCCATATAGGAAGAGTCACTGATCCTTAAGAATGCTCACTTGCTACATGACTCGCTTCCCTATTCGTCTCTGATTTGGTCAATTTTACCTGAACAATTAATCTTATTATTGGTTGATCATAGTCCTCTCCCACCT
>RJWT010029934.1:0-14750 GCA_004365215.1 Cuniculus paca | reverse complement strand
ACCTGGACTCGAACTTGAGATCTCTCAGCCTCCCAGAGTGCTGGGATTGTGTGTGCCATCATGCCTGCTTGCTATGTTCTTTCTAAATTCCAGCTCTAGAGAGTAGTTTTTCAGGAGAGACGGCCAGTGATTGCACTCCAGGTTGCCATGCCCCAGGCCGTTCCATTCACAGTTGCCTTAACTGTGGTGCCCAAGCTCTGCAGCCTACAGAGGGCTGTGCACAGGTGGGAGTGGAGCGCCTCCATCCCCCCGGCTCAGCCCCATGCCTACCACGCAGACATTCTGCCCTATAACCAAATCTGCTCTGCTGCCGTGGGCTTCGTGCCCCTGTGAAGTCTATAGAAATGGGAAGAGGAAGTGGCTGCCGTCGGTCCCAATGTGCTTCACAGACAGCAAGCCGTATCGGTTCTCTAACACATTCACTATCCTTGTGGAACTGTCCCTCGAGGTGGCCCCAGCCAATGGGAAGGCAAAAGGAACGAAGTCATGGTCCTCGGACACCTTATTTGCGTATAGTATGCCTGCCAAAAGAAGAGGTCACAGGACATTGCAGAACTAGACTATGCTGTGACATTTGTGCTATCAGCCGTGTGCAACTGTGTTATTGGCTACAAAACAGCATGCTGTTCACTGTAATCTGTGAGTATTCTGATCAAACTGCTCATAATAATAGAGCCCTTGTTGGCATATTGATTTGTAACATGATTAAAAATTTCTTTACTTCTGAAATCCAAAAACATTAATTTAATAGGACTTCTTAATTCACTGTATTCAAATAAGGTTCACTCGAAGAGCAGGGTATTTGAAGACACGGTCTGGTGAAAGGTTTCCCATCCCTGGAAGGTTTTGCCTTTCTTCCAACACCTTCACAATTTCCTTTTTGTGTATGTTATGGATTAAAAACTGGTGGTGAACACCAGCTGAATTGAATCGGCATGGTGCTGAGTGTAGATGGCCCACCTGAGGACTGTTGCCCGCATAAAAGGAGACGAGGCGCGAAAGAGCGGGGCATTGTGGGTTTTCTTAAGTGTTGTTGCTTGGAGCCATTGGTTCTCCTGATATGAACTCGGCTGTTATCATCAGAGGATCTTGTGTGCTTGTTGCTGAGAGTGGCTGTGGTTCACTTCCAGGGAGCTCGGCTCCTTACATTGAGGATCGCTTGCTGGCTCCGGAGGGGAGGATGTGTGCCATTTAATCTCCAGGAGAAGCTATCATGCTGGCTTCCTGATATGTACTCAACTGTTATCATCAGAGGAGCTCAGGACCTCATTGTCACTGAGGATGAGTGTGGTACTTTTTGGGGAGCTCTAGTCCTTATTTGAGCATCACTTCTTGGCTCCAGTGTAGAACCCTCAACCTACTGGCACAGATCCTCCACTCTGCTGGGATAGACTTTCTAGCTTCCGCTGCTGACCTTTGAGCCTTCCCAGCACAGATTTTAAAACAGATTTGCATGAGTCGTTCTCGTGGGCTCTAGGTCTTCAGCTGGACTCATGTAGGACATTGCTGTGGGATCCAGGCCCTCAGCTGAATTTTCTAGGTCTTTAGTGTTGTGGACAGATTTGCTGCACTTTCTTGTATTTAACTCTGGTTGACCATCATAAAATAATATTATAAATTCCGTGTCCTGTACGTCATTGTTCTCCTTGCAACCCCTGACTACAACAAAATTTGGTACTGAAGAGTAGGGTCTGCTGTTATGTTCCTGGCCATGTGGCTTAAGAGCCTTGGGAGTTAATTGGGAAAGTTTGAGACTGGCCAAAAAGACAGCCCCTGTATGCTATAAATTATGTTGGAGACTCTGGTCGGAGCCTGGAAAATCAGCCCTGCTGGAAATGCTGCCGGTTTAGATGAAGCTCAGGAGGCTTCTGTTGAGGAGGACTGCATCTGCTGCTGGATCCCAGGTAATATGTTGTGCTTTGGCTGAACGTTGGTCTGCATTTTGCTTGTGCTTAGAGAGATTACCTGGGCGGCAGAGAAGTTTCAGAGCAGTCTACTGTTGGGATGGTAGCATGGTTACTTACGAGAGCTTCTGACCAGATCTGGAAATTTAGAGCAAGAGCCAGGAGAGTAATTTAAAACATTTGGCCACATGGAAGGCTCCAGTGGAACTGTGGTTTGCAAAGATGAAACAGGAGAACGTAGTTAAGAAGAACAGGACAGTGGAAAAAAGAAGTGAGGTCTTTCACCTGAAGGAAGAGTCCATTTGAATTGCAAAAGACCCTTGTTTTTTAGTCTTGCCATGCGGTGTTAAAAGTTAATGGGAAGCTAGGACTGTGATTGTAATTGTTCTTCTGATTTGATTTTAATGTTTTTATGTTTGTAACCAGGTTAATCAAATATTGTTTTAATGTTAAACCTTGCTCACCCTTTGAATATTTTGCTTTTGGTGCAGGAATAAGTGTAAAAAGAATGGTATATATGTAATTGTTGTAGTAATGTAAATCTGAACTGACCAAGACATGTTAACTTTCACAAATCTGCCACTAGACTATAGTTGAAGGAAATGTGTGTGGTTATCAAGTTGACCAGGGGTGGATTGTTATGGATTAAAAACTGGTGGTCAACTTAACACCAGCTGAATTGAATCAGCGTGGTGCTGAGTGTAGATGGCCCACCTGAGGAAAGTTGCCAGCATAAAAGGAGACGTGGAGGGGAAGAGCGGGGCATTGTGGGTTCTCCTAAGTGTTGTTGTTTGGAGCTGTTGGTTCTCCTGGAGGGGCTTGTCAGGCTGGCTCCCCAATATGAATTCGGCCATTCTCATTAGAGGAGCTCGAGTCCTTGTCACTGAGAGTGGCTGTGGTTCACTTTGGAGGAGCTCTGCTCCTTACATTGAGCATCACTTCCTGACTCTGGAGGGGAAGATGTGTGCGATTAAATCTCCAGGAGAAGCTGTCATGCTGGCTCCCTGACATGTACTCAGCTGTTCTCATCATCAGAGGAGCTTGGGACCTCATTGTCACTGAGGATGGCTGTGTTACTTTTCAGGGCAGTCCTGGTCCTTATTTTGAGTGTAGCTTCTTGGCTCCAGTGTAGAACCCTCGGCCTACTGGCACAGATCCTTCATCCTGCTGGCATAGACTTTCTAGCTCCCACCACTTTGGGCCTTTCCAGCACAGATTCGTAAAACAGATTTGCATGTGTGATTCTCATGGGCTCTAGACCTCCTGTTGGACTCTTGGGAGGTATTCTCATTGGCTCTAGGTCTTCAACTGGACTGGTGCAGGACATTACTGTGGGATCCAGGCCCTCGGCTGAATTTTCTAGGTCTTTAGTGTTGTGGACAGATTTTCAGCACTTTCTTGTATTTATCTCTGGGTGACTGTCATAAAATAATATTATAAATTCTGTGTCCTGTACATAATTGTTCTCCTTGTAACCCCTGACTACAACAGTGTACAAGGTGGCCCTGGACTTCTGCCCTGCAGCAAATCTGCAGGCAATAACCAAACTCTCCCACTGTAAGGGCCCCAGATTTCAGTGACTCAGAGAAATTAGCATTCAAAAACACATTGGAGTGTTGTCTTTTTCTTTGGGTCTTTACTAAATCACATTTCCTGGTGTTTTGTCCGCACTGGTTGCAAGCACGCTGCTGGTGCTGCATTGTGTTCACCCAGAGGGTAGGATGGCGAGGTAATCAGGACAAGTCTACTAAGAATGTGGCAGCAAGCCTAATGAAGCCTGGAGTGCATCTGAAAACCTTTAATAAGCTCTCCCTCCCTGTGTCTTTGTAGGTTCTTGCAGTTAGGTTTTCATGAGTGTCTGCAATCAGGGCATGAACTGTGGGCAGCTGTCTGAATTCTCATTAGCTGAGAATGGCAAGGTGGAGCAGAGGAGTGGTGACTGTTAACTGAGTTGGGCACCGTTGAAATGCGTAGGATTTTGATTTTTTTTAAGAGTGGCTCGACTAACTTTTAAGCCACTTGCTCCTGTGTTCCCAGGAATGGCGTGGAAGGGACTTTTCCTGTTCTTTTCGAAGCACTGCATTCTCCTGCTCCCACTCACTTGAGTTTCGCTGATCCTTCCACTGCAGTGTTTGATCTCTGTTCCCAAGAAAAGGTGATTCCACCTACTCTTGATTTGGGCGAGTTGTTCCCAATGGATGACCCTCAACTGGAAAATGATGTTTCCCCCGTGAACGTTGTAAGTTTGAATTCGGTGATCTTCATCTGGTCTGCAACTCACTTGTGGCTCGCTGGGATAATTTACGCAGTCTCGCTGTCTGCAGAGTAACAGCGAGTTTCACATGGTCTCTGGGGAAGGTACTCGGAGACATCCCTTGATGGTAGGGGGCCAGTTGACAGATTCAAGGGCTGTACCTCACTGTTTCTCCAAGCATCTTGGATGAATACTGCTGTTATTTTCCATACCAAAGTCCAATTACATGATGGAAGATTTTTAGTAATTGGGCCCTTTGGATTTTAAATCCTCTCAGGTCAGTGCCCAGGAGGATAGCCTCCAGTAGGAAGGACTCTTGGGCTTCTAACAGAAGGTAAATCTGATTTATAGATGGACATGGCATTACGTCTGTCACGAATACATTATGAATGGACATTATACATTTTCTAACATATAAATCAACGCCCCCGGGGGAATTATCCCTCATCCTAATGGATTACACCACAAGAAGTTGTTTGCAATATTCATCCTAAATTTTCACTTTTCTTAATTTCACTATATTGTTGAGTAGAGATAGCAGTATGTTCTTTTGCCAACATCTTAATATGTTAGTAGTATCAGGCTAATATCTGTAAATCACTTCAGTCTTCCAACCAAGTCCACTCAATCAGTACAGAACCACACTAGATAATAAACAGGTGTTGGTTTCTGCTCACCATTCATTCTATACTGGGCCATAAGGGAAAGACTCTGGAATAGTAGGTACACATGTTTCTCTTTAAATACAGGAAATGCTCTAAATGGCACCAGCACTTCAGGTGCTGAGCAGCCAGAGTAGGGTTTCGCTCCTTTGCTTAGAAAGAATCACGTCCAGTACTGTTTTCTTTTTCCTTTTTCTCCGTTTCTCCTGTGTGCCGACCTCTTGCTATGTGGCACTTCCCTTCAGACTCTTTGATTTCTCTGGAAGGACTGCACCTGGATGGCCATCTCCCTAAACACAGAAGCTGGGGTGCTCTTAAGTGAGGGTACCTCGCACCACACTGCAGGGCTAAATTTGGTGCTTGTTTAAGGAAATCTACCAGTGACCCCTGATAGAACCTGCCGCTGAATGGCTGAGCTCAGTCACTGGTGGAAGGGGACTCATGGTCCACTGTGCTCAGAACCCCTCTGTTATCCTCTCCCCATCCAACCAAGAAGACTGCACATGGGTGGCCTTGGAATTTATGCTCAATCCGAGGCCACTCAATCAGGTCATGACGAAGTGCGCACTGCCTGCTGTTAACCTCTTCGTACTCTGAAGCCTGTTTCTTGACTTCGTTCATGGATTGGCACTCCCACACGAGTGGGAGCATTGTGCCCAGTTGCTGCTCGGCTCCTGAGATAGGCAGGCCAGTTGGGTTAATCCGAGCCCATTTTCTACAGGTACTTTGGGATTATGTGTTTCTCTGCTTGCTCATGTTGTAACTACTTTCAAGATTACTTTTTTCACTTAGTTGATGTTTTAGTCTTTTAATTACTTATTGAACATGTAATGTGTACCAGGAAAGAAGAGCTACACATATGAATAAAACAGGATTATTTGCCCTCAAAACTCTCATGTTCCAACAGGGGAGAAACAAAAAATCATTATAATACTCTAGGTAATTGTTATTTGAAATGATATTTTCTCTTCCTCCCTCCCTTCTTCCTTCCCTCCCTCACTCCTCTCATTCTCTTTCCCAGTGCTATTTTTCAAGAAGCTTCCAGTAGCTCAGTATCTTGGCCAGGACTGGTCAAAGGCTCATAGAAGTGAATTCACAGGGCAGGAAACAAAATGTCTCCAGATATTTTCCTTTCCAAGAGAAAGGTCAGGTTCAACATAACTGTAGCAACATGAAGACCTAAAATACACTGAGCGTGGGCTCTCTCTCTCTCTCTCTCTCTCTCTCTCTATGGTATTTTCTATGCAGTTTACATGCATCCTATCGTTTAATGCTCACAACAACCATCTGAGGTAGCTGCTTTTATTCCATTTTATAGGTCAGAAAGATGATGCTCTAGAGATAATTTGCACAGGATTATACAGTCAGATGTAGTAGATCAGATTCACACCTAAATAGTCTATCCTGGAGTAAGCATTCCCAACCACTGTGCCACATGGTGTGCAGGCCTGAGCTCATGACATCTCAGTGCTCAATTAAAAACCTCCATGCACTTCCCAGTTAGAATTAATGCTGCAGTCAGGTGTTCAGCAGGAATTACAGTGCTCCTTGTGTCTTCCTTACCTTACCTGCCAGGTGTCTCATTGTGCACAAACTATTCTTTTACAAGGAACTTGCACTACTTGCATTTTGCAGTCAGGGTAATGGTACCCATTGAGTCTGACAAGTTTATAAGAGCATGCATAGATTATGGCCCAAGTCTTTATGAATGTAGTATCTGATGAAATATTCATTCTATATTTAGGTAGGAACTCATCAATTAGCATGTTTAAAACCAGGACAGATATTTCAAAAATGGGTATTGACCCCTCCAGGGCTACTTACTGGGGCTCACGGTCCCACCACGACCAGCATCACATGCCCAGAAGCATCCACGCCCCAGAGCCAGCTGACCATGCTGTCCTCGCCTTGGTACCTGCCACACCTCTCAGAAGGTGGTGCAATTGACAATTGACGTAAGCTGTTTCTTTTAACAATGGCTATTAAATGCACACAAGTGTTGTTCTTGCATCGTTTCCTCATTAACATAAGGAGCTGATGATCCCAAGCTTTATTCAGGTCATGAACACAGACCCTCAAACTCAAGCTGAGACCTCCCTCTGGGTCATCATAAAGAGCAAGTACTTCCTTGTCTAAGTGGCATCACCAGATTTCTGTTAAGTGAACTTCCGAGAACAGGCCTAGCACAGTTCAATGTGACTCAGGTGATGTTTTTCAAAGCCACTTTGGGCAAAGAAGAATGATGCTTTGATGTAGCCTTTCACTGCTCTAGAAGCGATTCAGGAACAGAGGGAAGACTCAGCAGTGTCTCCTCTCAAAGAGACCTCAGTCTCGGGGCTCAGATGGTTGGGAAGTCAGGAGAGGGTCCGGAAACACCCTCAGCTGCCGGTTGGGTGCCCGCTTCCCTGGTGCAAGACCCCCTACTATATCACCAGGCTTCACCCATTTCTCAGCTCATATGAGAAACTTAAGCTGATTTTTGTTGTTATTGTTGCTGTCTGTATATTTGCATAACTTTATATCCTAAACAGAGTTCTTGATTTTGCAACAAGATAATAAAGTGTGAATTGGCAGGTTTGAGGTTATGATTTTCAGCTGATCTGTCACTTCTGTATACTGGAAGGTATTGTACAGTTATTATTTCACAGGACTTGAGCTTAGATTTTCATCTGCTCAGCTTTTGTTGCTTCTTTAAAAAATACTTTCACTTTTTTTCTTGAATTATTCACACTATTTTATATACTTTTCTGTGCTTGGTATAAACCCATATAGTTTAGCACTATTAAAATCAAAGCCCCAAGGTTTAATTGACATAATAACTGTCAACATGATGAGGCTCTGGACATTTTTTGGAAATTGAAAACAATGACAAACCAAATGCAAGCTGGTGTTACAGTAATGCCGCTAACCATCCCCCCTTTCACCCAGTGTCATTATTTTGATTAAAAGGTGTCTAGAAGCCATGGTGGTTTTGCAGCATGCAAAAATCATTGCAGAAACTTCCTCTATTAATGGAAATTATTAGAGGATGGAAATGGTACTTGAGCAGCAAGAATGACATTAATTATGCGAAAAGCAGTCGTATGTGGCATTTGGCAAGCATGCTTTATTCTTCAACAATCTTCCATGGCTTTGTGTCTAGCCAGCGTTAGAAATCTAAAAGCTTTTTATTTGGCAAAGTTTTCATAGCACTTGGAATTCCAGCATCTAGATAAAAGATAATTTGGAAGGAAATTATGTTGGTGAAATTGAAGAATTCAGTAATGAGTTCTGTGTCGATGAATCAATGCCCAATTAAATGATTATATCAAATCTAACTTTAAATGTTGACTTAAAAATAATCACATTTTAAAGAAATTAAAACTAAGATGATATATGCATCTAGTCAGTAGAACATATTACCCAGGCTGGTAGAGGAGTAGAGTTTTCTGATGGATCCAAGAATTTGACAGGAAGTACCTGTATGGTAAGATTTAGATTAGATTGCAATAGCCTAGTTTGTTTTCATAGTTCTTATTTTTATTTGCAACCTGTTTCTTGGATTTTTTTTTCTTTGTCTATACCCTCTTATCCAGGCTCTCTTTTCTGTTTATCAGTGTGTAATGTGCTCACTGCCTTCTACAGAATTTGCTTTTCTTATCCACTGCTTTACCCTTGTCTTTCTTCCTTTATAGCAATGACTACAACACTTGGCCTCATCCATTCACTCTTTCAACATTTGCTGAGCCTCTTTGTGTTTATGGCAATAACCTGGGCATGACAAGAGCTACCAAGAGTAAAGAAATGGGCCTGCTGCTTCAGCCCCAAAGTACATATTCAGGATCCATCAAATTGGGGATGGGATTGAATCTTTGAGCATGTATGAGAAAGGTAGGATAAAATGGGAAAGTCAGGGTATTGTCAGTTACTAAAGGTCTTGAATGCCAGACTCGGGAAGAAGTTGAGCTTTGCCGTGTAATACAAGACTACTGCATGGTGTGAGTGTGGGTGAATATTTGCTTTGGTTTTCAAAGTAAGTTTTGACATAAGAACATCAGTTTTCAGAATCTTACCTGTTAAGTTCTTCCTTTCTCCTCCTTTGTCTCCATTCATCTTCCTAGAACTTGAACTCATCAGACAATAGTCACAACTCAAATTTGAATCATATAAATTGGGGGTGGAGTGCCTGTCTGATTGTAGTGTTAATGGTAGAAAGAATCTGGTAACTTTGTGAATTAAACGAGTGCTTCATTCCAAGGTAGCCACCAGAGCTATAGTGATCATTTATTTTCTACTCCTTAATAGATTTGGGTCAAAACCCTAGCTAGCAATTATGGAATCTGACTCTAACTTTTGTGAGGAGATGTTTGAAACTTCTATCTTGTTGACTCAATGAATCGTAACACACAAAGCCTGATATTCCGGTCCTTGGGAATGCAATATAGACCAAGGAGTCCTTGTTCCGTGTAACCCTGTGATGCTTACAGCCTGGCCCCTTGCACCAACCAAATTAGTAGACAAACAGCTATGTCTGCATGACTGAGAAAAATTGTGTGTCGGACAGGCGGTGGTTTTTCATAAAACATCACTTTATTAGGAATTAGTTTTACTATGAAAAAATTAGTCCACGATTATTAACCCCTCCAGCTGTGGCAAATGAATATGTCGAGGCCCCTGGAGAGCTCGATCATGGCCACCATGGCCAGAGACACATTGAGGCTGCCTGTGTGCTGTCGCACATCACGTATTTCACCCCTGCGCCGCCACAGGCCCACTTGAGCCTCCGTCCGTGTCTCAGTTCCCTGCCTGGGCACTGGAACAGCGGCAGGAGTCACGGGCACTGCAGCTGGGGCAGCAGCACTGTGAGTGGGGTGGGCGCTGCTCGTGGTCACACCCGTCTCAGGGCAGAACCTGGCTTCTTCCAGCCCTCGTTTCCATGTGTGTGAAGGGAGGCAGAGGTGGGGATGGCAGAACTGACTAGAGCTCACCACACTGGCTTCATGATGTCCACGGAACCCTTTTCCCAGTAACTGCGAATGGAAGTAACCAGATCTTGCCCACTGACCAACACAGAAAAAGGAAACATTCTGAAGAGTGGAAATTGCATTCACATTGATATGTTTGGTCCTTATGATTGTGCATTTAAACCATGCTAGAGGGTTTCATGAGTGCATGCCTTTTGTGGAATTTAGCAGACAAATAGTCCAGTATGAACTCATCAGCAGTAACGTACAGTTGGCTGTGGTGACTCATGCCTATAATTCTGGGAGACTCATGCCTCACTCTGGGAGGCTGAAGCAAGAGGATCACAAGTTTTTGAGCCCAGCCTGGGCAACTTAACAGTTTATGAAGATTCTGTCTCAAAAGTAAGAAATAAAAAAGGGAGCTCTGGATGTAGCTCAGTGCGAAGGGTCTGAGTTCAATTCCCAGTACCACCATGAAAACAAAACAAAACAAAGCAAAAACCAAAAGAAAGAAAATGGAAAAACAGAGAAAGAGTTCATGTGAACTAGACTATCATTTAATAACTATATATTTTAAGTGACAACCTTGTTTCTTTGAGGATGGATTAAGAACCCTGAAATACAACACAAGAAACTAAAGCAGCCAGGAGTAAATGACTAACATCATACATCCAAGCAACAATCTTGTGTGTCTCCGAAAATGCGACCTAGATAAAAAATGCCATCCTCAGTCGGCCTGACCTAGCCTGACCTGCCTTCCAGAGCAGCCCCCAAGTCAGAGAACAGCGATGGCAGGGAACGACTGGGGCTGCCGTTTTTCATCTCTGCTTTTCAACAGTGATTGTTTTCCATCTACGTCTTATTTTCCAGGAAAGTGGGAATTAGAACCAACTTCATTAAAGATGTATTTGATAGTAGTATCTGATGTCACTGAAATGCCACCAAATTCCTGTGTATGGTGCTCCTGGAGAATACAGGAGTGAGGACAGAGTTTTTAAGGCATGCTTTTTCCTAGTGTGTTATTTCGTCATTGTATCAGCCCTTGGTCTTGTCTCAATGTATGAATTGATATTTTAGCCAGTGTTGCAATATGTCTATTTGTAGGCAGACAGATGGGAGAAAGGAAATAAGAAATGGAGTATGGCTCTTTAATTAAAGACAAAAGGCCAGGATTTGCTCTTTAAGATTTGGTATGGCGTGTGTGTGTGTGTGTGTGTGTGTGTGTGTGTGTGTGTCCACGCACGTGTGCATATACACACAGTGTATTTGAGAGAGGAAGCCAAATTTGTAAAATTGTATCCACAACCATCGTTTCTATGGTAACTATCTCAGGCCTAGACACAAACAAAGCTGGCAGGAGATGTCTGATTTTATTTTCTGAGAAGGCAATCATAACAGATAGTACAAATTATTAAGATGCAGTGGCCCAGGGTCCATTTGCCTAGTACTTGGATGGTGCTGGCCTAAGATTTCAAGCTTCAATGCCAGTGAATGCTTTGTAATTTCATAATACAGAAATGGATTACAGATCACTTGGCTGTCTTTATCGTTCAGCTATAAACCATTTAAGCACCTACCTACAGTTGCTGTATGTATTAATGAAATATACTTAGTCACTGTAAATGTGGGTGCAGTACATGATTACTTTTATAGATGTGCACAAGTTTGAAGAGACTTCGAGAGTTTCTATTTTAACTCTGACATTTTATAAGGGAGGAAAATGGAGGCACAGAAAATGGTTAAAAGGCTTACTCAAGAGTTCTTTTTAAAATAGTTTATTTGCTGTATTTTCTAAACTAGCAGATGTTCTATGCTCCTCTATAAGCTGAATACCCAGTTATTTAACAAAATTACTGAAATCAAATTAGAGAAAACAAACACTTCAGAAATAATGGTCTGAATGAGTGTGTGTTCTTTTGCCTCTCTGGGTATAATATTTGTGAGCATGTGACTCAGGCATAAATGTATTTCACATTGCCAAAGAGAAATGATTAAACAACCTCCCGGGATTCTTTCGGTTTAGAGCACTGCCCTTAGCTCCCCTCTAACCCTACAGCACTTTAGTAGAGTATGTTAATATTAGAAGGTGCTCAAAACCAAGTTTGGAACTTTCTAGAACTTTTCATTATATCAGACCTTTGGACATTTTCCAGCCAAACTGACAATAGAATTAATAGAAATCTGAAACACTGCTCGAAATTTTCTGTCATAATACCAACTTGAAGTGAAAGGCACATTTCCTAAAATAGCATCTGAAGTTTCATACTTTGCATCTTAATCTTGGGACACGTGTGGCAGCGTGAAACACATTTTTTAGTAATTGCTCTGAGACCTGTTTGTCAATGAGGATGTTACAGGTGGGTGAGCCACATCGCAGCTTCTCAGAGCCCCCTTCCCTCCCAGCAGCTTTTACATTTCTTGGGAAAATTGGCTTATAGGGCATGAATTACAACACCGGCAAAAATGCGTCCTAACCTATGAAAGCTGCAAAACATGTTCATTTTGAATTGTTTCTGCTTCTCATCACCAGACATGTGCACAAAACCTTATGCAATTTATTCTTTTATTTTTAATGAATTGTTTTAAAATGTTTGAAAGGGCATTATATCTTCCTCTCTGTCATTAATCTGCAAATGGGGGAGCTGGGGAGGGTGCTTAAATGGCCTCTTTAGGATATTGCTTTATGAAACTGCTGATTCTAGCAATGTCAGGCTAGAAATACATACTAATTTAAGGAGCCCTGAATGTAAGCAGCAAATGCCTTGCTTTTGTGGAGAAAAGACTAATAGCTTTATTTTAACAAGGCTCTTAACACGCCAGTCAGCAGCAGGCACTGAGTGAATGAAATCAGAAATCCCATGAACTAAAAGCATCTTAATTCGCATTCCTCCCACACCAAGCTCTCCTGAAAGGCCTCCGCCAGCCAGAGAGGGTCGCCGCGCACAAGACGTGCTGAGGCGCGAGCTTTCTCCGTTGTTTTTTACAAACTCTCAGAAGTTTCACTTCCTGGGCTGGATCAGTAAGGGAGAGATTAGTGTGCCCCAAACCCGGGCACACGTCTAGTGTTACACTGCTGAGTGAAAGGCCAGCTTTCTGTTATGACTTAAGTCAGGAGTGTGTTTGTTAGACGTCTATTTAGGTCATTGCCTTTTTAAAAATCTGCATGATCCCAAGTAAGATAATGGGCTTAAAAAATTAATTGGATCAAAGCCGTTGACCTTATTTTTTTTGTGATGAGGGAAATTACCTAATAAGGAATTCTTCAAGCGGGAACATTTCTGAGTCTCTTTGAGCGAAGAGCAAGATGAGAAATGAGCTTATAAATGCCCTGCCTGTTCACCCCACGTTCCTTCCGCAGGTAGCCTGACTTCCTGAGGACTTGACTAGATCGCTTTGTAATTAACTCCTCTTCAGCAATGTTCTATCTGTGATTTCCTACCGCCCAGGGATAGCTGTTTGCAAGAGTATTTGTCTCCAACACACTGATCTATATTGCTACTATTTCTAATTGGGATATTAAAAATTGATCAAATTATGGGAGTAGCTTGGAAAAATTACAATTAATTTAGAAAACAGGATATTATATAGCCATTAAAACCCATGTTTTTGAAATATACTTAATCCAAGAAAGCATCAATAATAAAGAGATGAAGAAAAAACTTTTATACCATTAAAAAGCTGTATTTGTTTACAAATGTTAACAGAGATCATCTTTGGGTGGTTTTCTACAATTATCACTTGAGAAAAATCAGCTTAATCCATTTTTTAAATACTGGAACACAAATTTAGTGCCATCATTTCCATTAACTGACAATATATCCCTATCGGGGACTTTTAAAAACCATCTTTGTGTGTTAGAGTACTTAGCGTGTTATCCTACTTAGAACACACTAACAAATATGTATGTACTTGGACGTACTAACCCCACTTTGTGAGCTTGATGGGCTAAGATAGGACAACCAGTTGTCATTTATTTACTAGAAAACTGTTTTCAACACCAGGGGGTCTGGCTTTTGCTCCCCGCTAATCCACTCTCAGTAAAGCACCAATCACCATCTCATTACCACTTCCAACATCTATAATTTTGCAGACCTTACACTGGTTACTGTGCAGTTAAGAGTTGTGTCTGGCTGAGCTAGTTTAAACAGGAAGAAATTTTACACCATAGTAATAGGCCTACGGAATCATAAGGAAGGTTAAAGAAACAAGACGCTGGATAAACTGGCAGCAATAGTTTTCCAAGCCTTGCTTCAGAAGGGACCTGCCACCACTCTGTACAGAAAGCTGTAGGCTCCAGATCCACGCAGTGCCTGTATTCAGAGTCACCCTGATTATGGGACTGCTACTCTCAGAAAGTCACCTCTGTTGTCACCAACTCCACAACCAATATAAAAGCTCTGCCTCACCCCAGAAACTAGCAAGGACGCTTCTGTTAAAGTGGCCACAGGAGGCCAAGCATACCTTTAGGCGTTGTTGCCAGAATGAACAGCGCGAGTGTGGCCGTTGCTTAAGTTCTGCTTCTCAAATGTGATGGCCTAACTTAAATGGCAGCCAGGGCATGGACTGCGAGGAATTCCAGGAATTCTGGGAAAGTTCTAGCTTTCCCGGCTCTACAGTTCAGGGCGACCCTCTACAAGAAGGGAAGATTGGTTAAAGTGCACCAACACATGGTGTACAGGATGGTCCTTTTCCTGTAGAGTTCTTGATTCTTCCAACATCTTCACTGCTTTATCCTTCATAGAATTCTTCTCTCTCAAATTCTAATATAACATTTTCCCCTGGTTCCTATCTGGGCCATCTGCCTTTTTTCAAATTTCTTTCTGGGTTCAGCTTTCTTTGCCTGCCCCATGATGGTGTTCTGGTGGATACTATTGGTGGTCTTTTCTCCTCACATTGCATGACTTACTTTATGCTGTCTTTATGCATGACAGCTGGGCATACTTTCCCAAGGTTTCAGCTACCTTCTGTATGCTGAAGGTTTCTCCAT
>RJWT010029933.1:0-14790 GCA_004365215.1 Cuniculus paca | reverse complement strand
AATGTTGATAGTCTTGATGCTGGTTCTTAAGGACTGTTAAACTGTGTTATAATGTTTAAGTTGCAAAATGGTAAGAATTAGCATGTCTTGATATCTGGAGGCTACTTTAAAGAAATATGTCTGGCTGCCAAGTTGACAAGGGGTGGATTGTTATGGTTGATACATTGTGCCAACTTGAGAAGTTTAGAAGTTTAACTGAAAGACTCAAGGGGGGGCGCACAGGGTTCTTGCTTTGTAAATATCCTCTTCCTGTACAAAGGAGAGCAAGGACATTTTGTGAGTGTTACACCCACCCTCAAGGGTGGGGGTGGCCTGTGTACAATATAAGAGAAGGGTTGTTTTCTCTTTTGCTCTGGCTGCTGCCTTGAAGTGTTGCCCCAGTGCCATGCCACCTTGCCTTAGAGCCAGCTGATTATGGACTGAAATCCCCAGAAACTGTAAGCTAAATAAACCTTTCCTTGCTTCCCTTTGAGTGTCAGGTGTTTTGTCCCAGCAGTGAGAGAAAAGTAACCAAGACACTGGCAAATGCACCAACTACATAATAGGACCCTGACTAAGATGCACATGATGGACAGGCGACAATAATGAGATTGAAAAGAATGAACTATGAACCAACGGGTGAAAATGATAAGACAAAAAAGCAGAATGCAATCTCAGACCTCCAGTCTATCTGAAATTATTGCAGGAAACATTGATATGGAAGACACTGCTAGACACACGTGAGAATTCTGAAAAGATAGGTGAAGTAAAGAGATCCACGAGGCTATAGAGGAAATCAGATCAGAAATAATCTCTCGGGTAAAAAGAAATGACAACCTTAATGAGGGTATTGCTTAGCATAGCTAGAGAAGACATAGATTAAAAAAAACCCAGGAGCGTGGGAAAATGATGGAAACGTTAACAATGTAGGAAAGAAATAGAATGTATGAAACAGAGTCAGAGAGATATGCAGGACATAAAAAATTCCATTGAAAGCTAGGAAAATCACTTGAATGAAACTGAAGATAGACTGGACTGTGGCTATTGATCATGAAAGGAAAGATCTCTTAAAAATAACAAAGGACCATGAAATAACAATTCCACAGCTCCAAGATGTTGCAAAGAAAAACAATTTAAGACTGATAGGTGTCAATCAAAAAAGCAAAAAAACAAAACAAAACAAAACTATTTGTAGAAGTAATAGCAGAAAATTTTCCAAGCAGGGGATTGGGACCTGACATAGAGACAAGTGAGACATATCTCCAAACAGCTATTACCAAGATAAATCTACACCCAGACATATAATGAAGATCCCAGAAATGCAGCACAAAAACAAAACAGTAAAACCTGTTAGAGCAAAGAAACACATCACATATAAAGGAAAACTCATTAGATTCATGGCTGATTTCTTAACACAAACACTCAAGTCAAGAAGAGATTGAAGCCCTGAAAAAACAAAAACAAAAACAAAAAATACCCACTAAGATTGATACACCCTGCACAACTATCTTTCAGAAGTAATGGAGAAATAAGATACTTCCATGACCAAGAACAACTGAAGAAATTTGTGTTCACCAAACCAACCCTAGAAAGAGTACTGAAAGATATTCTAAATAGAAGAATGGTCACAATTCCCAGAACAACAACAGAAAGAAACCACCAGGCAGGGGAAGCAGTTAAACTTGGGGAAAGTAGGGCAACAGTAACACAAAAATAACATGACAAAGATAAGCTAATACTTTAACCATCAATGTAAATGGCCTGAATTCTCCAATGAAAAGAAACAGATTGGCAGAATGGATCAAGAAGCAAGATCCAACAATATGCTGTATACAAGAAACACATTTAATGTAAGAAGAAACTCAGATTGAAAGTCAAAGGATGGAAAACAGTACTCCATGCAACAGGAACCCAGAAAAAAGCAGGGGTAGCTATTCTGTTTGCAGACAATGTGAACCTCAAACCAAAAATGATCAAAAGAGATAAAGAAAGTGACTATATACTTGTTAGGGAAAAAACTCAAGAGGAAGACATAACAATCATAAATTATATGCATAAAATAGAGAAACACCCAACTATATGACAAGTTTTACTAGATATGAAACATCAAATAAGCAATAACACAATTGTAATGGGAGCCTTGATACCCCATTGTCACAAAGAGATACTAGATAAAAAGTCAGCAAAGAAATAACAGAACTGAATCAAACATGTGAACTAATGGACTTAACTAGATGTTTTCAGAGTGTCCCACCTGACAAAATCAGATTACACATTTTTCTTAACTGCACATAGCACGTTCTTTAAAATAGACCATATGTTAGCCCACAGACTATGCTAAAGTAAATGCAAAGAATTGAAATTATCCCATGCATATTATCTGACCATAGTGCAATGAAAAAGGGAATTAATGGCAAAAGAAATTGCAAAAACTCCATAAACATGAAAATTAACACCTTCCTAAACAACCAGTGGGACACAGATGAAATTAAAGAGGAAATTATACAATGTCGATAGTCAAATGAAAATCATACTCAACATACCCAAACCTGTGGGATGCAATGAAAGCAGTCCTGATAGGGAAATATACAGCAGTAAATTCTTACATCAAGAAAACAGAATGAGCACAAATAACCTAATGCTGTACATCAGGCTTCTAGAAAAATAAGAGCAAGTTAAGCCCAGAGTTCTTAGAAGGGAGGAAATTACAAAAGAGCAGAGTAGAAATTAATGCAATTGAGACTAAGAAAACAATACCAAGTATTAACAAATCAAAGAGTTCTTTGAAAGAATAAACAAAACTGATTAACTCCTAGCCAACCTTATCAAAGAAAGAAAGAACTCAAATTCGTGCAATGAGGAATGAAAAGGGTGAAATAACTCCAAATCCTGTGGAAATTCAGAAGATCATCAATACCTACTTCAAAAATCTTTTCGTGCCTAGTCTGGAAAACACGAAAGAAGTGGACAGATTCCTAGAAATGTATGAATTACCAAAGCTGAATTAAGAAGATATAAAAATTTTGAAAAACCCAATATAAGTTAATGAAATTGAAAATGTAATGAAAAACCAACAAAGAAAAACCGAGGTCCTGATGGATTAATGGCTGAATTCTACAAGAAATTGAGAGAAGATTTAATGCCAGTACTTCTCAAGCTCTTTAATGAAACTGAAAGGGAATCAATTCTTCCTAACTCATTCCTGGAGGCAAGTATTACTATGATATCCAAACCAGAGAAATACCCAAGGAAAAGGAGAACTACAAGCCTATCTCCCTAATGAACATAGATGCAGAAATCCTTAATAAGATACTAGCAAACTGAATGCAGCAAATCATCAAGAAGGTTGTACTAGTTGACCAAGTGAGATTTATCCCAAGAATGTAGGCATGGCTCAGCATTTGCAAAATCAATAAATGTAGTATACCATATCAACAGAGCCAAAGACAAAAATCACATGATCTTCTGAGTAGATGCAGAAAAAGCTTTTGATAAAGTCCAATACTCATTCATGATTAAAAAAACCAGAAAACCCTAGAGAAAATCAGAATAGATGGTCTCTACCTCAATCTGATAAAAGCTATCTATGGGAAACTAACAGCCTACATCATACTAAACAGACAAAAACTGAAAGCTTTCACTTTAAATTTAGGAACAAGACAAGGTTGTGTACTCCTATTCAGTACAGTTCTGGAAACTAGCCAGAGCAATTGGACAAGAGAGAGAAATAAAAGGAATAAGGTTATGAAAGGAAGAAATTAAATTATCATTATTTGCAGATGACATGCGACTCTACATAGAAGACCCAGAAAATCTCCACCGAAAGACTACTAGATTTAATAAGTAAATTTAGCAGCATGGTTAGATGCAAAGTCAACACTCAAAAGTGAGTCGCATTCCTGTACACAAACAAACTCACTGAGAGAGATGTTAGAGAAACAACACTTTTCACATTAGCATCAAAAAATGAAATACTTAGGAACCTAACAAAGCATGTAAAAGATCTATATATTGAAAATTATAGTATTCTGAAAAAGGAGATTGAATAGGATATCAGAAAATGGAAAGATATCCCTTGCTCATGGATAGAAAGAGCCAACATTGTGAAAATGGCCATATCCCAAAACTGTTATATAGATTTAATGCAATCCTGATCAAAATACCATTAGTATACCTCAGAGACCTAGAGAAAACATTCCTAAAATTCATTTGACAACTGAAAAGACCTAGAATAGCAAAGGAATCCTGGGCAACAAAAGCAAGGCAGGAGGCACCACAGTCCCTGAATTGGAATTATACTACAAAGCTACTGTGATAAAATCAGCATGGTACTGGCAAAAAAACAGACCCAAGGATCAGTGGAACAGATTAGAAGATGCAGACACAACTACAAAGACACTCAGACATGTTATCTTTGACCAAGGGGCCAGACATTTTAACTGGAAGAAAGCCTGTTTAATAAATAGTGCCGGAAAAATTGGTTTCCTATATGCCGAAGAGTAAGGTTAGACATATCTATCACCATACACTAAACTAAAAGTCAAAATAGATCAAAGATCTATATATTAAAACAGAAACACTAAATATACTGGAGGAGAAACTAAGTAGAAATTTTGAAGACATAGGTGTAGGCAGAGAGTTCATAAACAAAATCCAAACTGCGCGAGAAGTACTTCAAAGAATCAACAGCTGGGATCTCATCTTACTAATACATTTTTGCACATTGAAAGAAATGACCAACAGAGTGAAATGAAAACCCACATAGTGGAAAAAAATTTTAGCCTACTCTTCCTCAGATAAAGGACTTATCTCTAGAACAGAAAAACCAAATTCTTTGTTTATAAAGAACTGAGAAAAATCAGGCCCCCCAAATTCAAAGACCCAATGCAAAAATGGGCATCTGAGATAAATACACACTTCTTAGATGAAGAAATACAAATGGCAAATCAATATATGAAAAAATGTTCAACATCATTGGTCATTTGAGAAATGCAGCTTAAAACAACACTGAGATTCCTATTCACCCCAGAAAGAATGGTTTTCATCATTAAAGCCAACCACTTACAAATGCTGGAGCGGCTGTGGGATAAAAAGAACTCTTTTCCACTGTTGGTGGGAGTATAGACTGGTACAACTACTGTGGACATCAGTGTGGAGATTCATCAGAAAACTAGGATTGGAGGTCCAGATCCATTCAATCCAGCTATTCCTCTTCTGGGTATTTTTCCAGGAGAATTAAAAACATCATACCACAATGATACATGTGCACCTATGTGTGTTGCAGTACAATTTGTAATAGGTGACTCTTGCAAACAACCCAAATGCCCATCAACCACAGAATGAATAAAAATGATGTATTTTTATGCAATGGAGTACTTCTCAGATATAAAGAAGGGTAAAGTTGAGGCTTTAAAGGTAAATGGATACAATTTGAGACCATACTCATAAGTGAAATAAACCAGACTTGCATGTGTAAAAATGGTACTGTCTCCCTAGTGTAAAAAACTGAGAGAGTAACATCCAAAATGTGCAATAGCTATTTTGAAGGTGAAAGTGGAAGAAACTGCTCAAAAAGAAAGAACAGCTGGGATGGGGGAAAGGAGAAAAGAAGGGAAAAGATTTTATATATATATGCATGGTAGATAATTATACTAATCTTTGTTCATCAGAAACAATGGTTTGTGCTTTCATTGTTTGATCATTTTTATGCCTATATTGTAATTTGAGCAACTACTTTGAAGATAACTATGCAATATATTAACCATCATTAAACTCCTATTATTTTGTTTTGAAATTCTGTATGATCATTTTTATTTTTTTGTTTTAAATTTTTAAAAAAGTAAGAATTGGGTTTTTAAAATTTACTGAAGCATTATTATCACTTTTTAAAAGTTTAATATTTTTTCTTTTTTTGTCTTTTTGAGACAGGGTTTCGCTATGCAGTTCAGGCTGGCCTCGAGCTCATTTTGTAGCCCAGGCTGGTCTCGAACTTGCAACAATCCTCTTGCCTCAGCCTCCCAAGTGCTGGGATTATAGGCATGCACCACCATGGCCAATTTTGGTGAAGTTATGTATGTAATATCTAAATTTGTTATAAAAATCTAATTAGTACGTATTTTAAACCAAAGGTCTTGGCTTCTGTTTCATACTTGAAGTCTTTCATTTGCAGTTAATGGATTGGTGAGAAGTTATTCAACCAGAAACAGAAAATTGAAAGTTTAATTATGAAGATCAAGGAAAATTGCCAAAACTGATAGAAATACAAGAAGACTGGAAAAGGTGTAGGAGTGGTGAAACTTAACCCTTTAAAGGCCCTTTACTGGGCCTGAAATCAAATTGACTTAAGATTAGCAGGAGGAAAGCATACAGTTTTAATGTTTGGTTTGTGTATGTGTGTATGCAGCTATGTGTGTGTGTGTGCTTGTGTGCATGTGTGTGGTATGGGAGCCCTCAAAAGGAGATGGACCCAAAGAAATGACAAAATCTATATTCCTTGATATTAGGTTGAACAAAGAGAGGCAGTTATGGAAAAGTAGATAACCTGTGTGAGAGACTAAAGGAAGATAAAAATCGTTTTCATAATGTATGTTTGTATAGAATTCCCTGGATTATAACTTCAAAAAAATGTTTCTTTTCTTTGATACAAGAAAGGCATCTTTCTCCTGGTTTTTTATTTTTTTATTTATTTTTTATTTTAAAGATAATAAAACCCAACAAAATAAAACACAGTAAATCCAATCAAAGCACAGCAGTGAAATTGGTACAGACCATCAAAGCAGGATACTAGGAAAACAACAATGGCTACCATAATATATCTTGTTGTCTTGGCAGTAGTTGTCCATTCCATCAGATATAGCAAAATCAAAGCAAAACAAAACAAAGCAAAGCAATCAAAACAGAATATTGAGTAAAACAAAAAAATTAATAAAACAAAACAATAATATTAGACTTCAAAAACAAGATAGGAGAAATCCCCCATATTTGCCACATTGCATACTGTTATCCTTCCTAGAGATGCTCAGAATGCCGACCCCAGGCCTGTAAATTCAACCAAACATTGCAGACCTTCAGTTGCTTTTTGTACCTCAGTTGCTATCAGCTCAGGCTGATTTATCAACCAGCTGGTGGCTTACGGGGTAAAGGGGTTTGGTGATTCTCAGCCTGCGCGCTGGTAGGCTCACAGGAGGTGCTGACTTTTCTCTTCCTGGGCCCGGCATGGTCTGCACAACTTACCAGAAAGGCTGGCTAATTGACTTGTTGATCGGCTCCTCCCAGTACCAGCATGGCCGATTCTCCGGAGTCGCTCTCTGACGTCTCTTTCTGGGTCCCACATGGTCTACCTCTCCTGGTTTTTTTTTTTTTTTTTTTTTACTTCTTTCTTTTTAATGTCCTTTTGTCAGGAAGGAAAGAGGAAGATGAAAATGTCCTCTTTGCATCCATTTCTCAGGTACCTTAAGCTCAAAGTAATCCTTATGTTAAATAGGCATAGAGTACTCTTCCAGGGCAGTTGGGAAAAACCAAAAACAGAGAAAAAAGTGTTTTCAGAAATAGACTTGGAGTTAAATCCTGATTCTGTCTCTTACTAGCTACATGTCTGGGGGAAGCTTTTTTACTTGCCCAGGTTAATTTACATTCACCTTTGAGGTAGTGCTAATAAAATGTCATGGCATTCTTTTGAGGATTAAATAATAATGGTAATAATTACACCATATTTTGAATAATATATATGCCAGACATTGAAATATTTATATGTATTTTTTCATTTGGCAAATGCACATTAATTCACATAAACTTGTAATGTGTAGGTGAATTTTATTGATGAGGAAACTAAAAGGGATTTTCTAAGTTGCCCCAAGCAGCACAGCTAATAAGTGGCAAAGCCAGAATTTGATAGAATTGTGAAGTGTGACCCACCAAAGCTGGTAATTTGAAGCACTTACCTCTGTGCATATAAAACACTGTGCATAGCGGCTGTAGCTAATACTGTGTTTAAGTTGTCTTTTAAAAAATAGTATGCCAAGGGCCAGGGATTTAGCTCAGCAGCATAAACGCCTGCCTGGCAAGCACAAGGTTGTGAGTTCAATCCCCAATACCAAATAAACAAACAAACAAACAAACAAATAAATAAATAAATGGTCAAGAGGATGAAAAGAGAAGCTGCAGACTGGAATACTTGCTAAACACATATCAGAAAAGGAAATGTTACCCAAAATAAAGAACTCAAAATCCAACAGAAAATGAACAGCCCAGTTTTTTTTTAAAGGACAAAAATTTTGAACAGATAACCTTGTTAAAAAGTAGCAAATAAACTTATAAAAGGGTATTCCATGGGAATTATTACCAATTTTGGAAGACGGTAGTTTCTTACAAAATACACCATAGGATCCAGCAATTACACTCTTTGGTAGTTACCTAAATGAGTTGAAAATATGTCCACATAGAAACTTGTACATGCATGTTTATAGCAACTCTATTAATAACTTGAAAACAATGAGCATGTCCTTTGTTAGTTGAATGGATAAACTGTAGTACATCCAGATGATGGGATATTATTCAACCCTAAAAAGAAATAAGCTGTCAAGGTATGAAAAGACCCAGAAGAACATTAAGTACATATTATAGAGTGAAAGAAGGCAAAAGAAAAAGAAATGTTTACATATTTTATGATTCAAGTCTTTGACATGCTGGACAAGGCAAACAAAACCAAGGAGGCAGTGAAAAAGATAAGTGGTTGCCAGGAGGTAGGGGAAGGGAGCAGTGAGTGGGCCAAACACAGAAGGTGGTAAAACTTAGTATAATATAATGCCCAGGTATGCACTTCTTCAAACCCCCAAGAATGTGCAGTACCAAATGTGAACCTGATTGTAAACTGTGGATTTAGAGTGTTAATGATGTGTTCATGTAGTTTAGGTGGACTGTTGTTAGGGAGGTTTTGCATGTGCGCAAGCGAAGAGTATGAGGGAACACAGTACTTTCTGTTCAGTTTTTTTGTGATGTTAAAAGTGCTCTAACAATCATTTTATCAAAATAAAATACATATTTTAAGTGTGATATTTCTGATACTTCACTTTGTAGGCTCAAAACAAAGAGACCAATGTTTTAGCTGCTGCAAAAGTGATTGACACCAAATCTGAGGAAGAACTTGAAGATTATATGGTTGAGATTGATATATTAGCATCTTGTGATCACCCAAACATAGTCAAACTTCTGGATGCTTTCTATTATGAGAACAACCTTTGGGTAAGTTTTCTATTGATCTGTGAGGTAACCAAAATGAGTTCTCTTAAACAGGTTGTGAAAGTCTATTTTATGTATTACCTCTTCTGTTTAGGTACTTACTTGGATGGATTTCTATGCCTACAAAGGCATCACTAGCAACACAGTTATCCTCAGCTTTGTCAACACATGTTCATATAATTTTCAGGTTATACCGGTTTAATTGTGATTGTTAGACATTGAATCCAGGTGAAAAAACTTGGTTAAGAATATTAAATAGTAAATTTCTCAAAATAACAAAATTAGATGTACTTCTTTGTAATTTAATTTTAATTTTTTTAGGTTTTTAAGAAATTGTATTTTTTATCTCAAAGTTTTTGTAAATGATATAATAAACTTTAAAATACATTGATGTTAAATATTTATATTATATATTATCAGGTTCAACTTTAGTGCATGGCGGCTAAGTTGTATGTCTAAATTTTGTTTGTTTTTAGGAAAAGAGGCACAAATAGATACAGAAATAAAATGTTACTCTTCGTTATGATTACTAGTCAGTCATGTGTTTTATACCAATTTAGTTTAATCAAGAGAGCTTTTTAAAGTGAAGTTTTGGTTTTTTTCCTTGAAGAAGCAGCAGAGTGTCCTGAGTAAGGAGCATAAAGAATATCTGACTGGAAATTAAGATGAATAAATACCTCCCAAAATATTTTTCGAATAATATAATTAATTTGAAAAAAATTTGTAATTGGCAAACATTCATATTAATACTGTTATAGTGAGGGTAAAAAGTGTAGAGAGTTACACAATTTGTTATAATCTTATTTTTTAAAAATCACTTAAGGTTATTATTGTGGTATCTTTTAAAATACTATAGTTGTTAAATGCTCTAGCACAATATTTCCAAAGATTATAATGAAAATGTACTCTTAGATAATTTAATACATCTTTACTTGGGACTACTGAAGTATAAAAATTTGGATTACTGTTTAATAGGAGATACATATTAATAAAAATCACAATAAATATAAAATTATAATTGTGATAAGGGATAAGAAGGAAAGCTATGCGGTGTTATATCTTGCCAGAGGGTCAAGGAAAGCAACCATTAACAATGATAATTGAGTTAGAATCAGAAGCTCTGTATTTCTTTTTAAAACTAAAGTGTTTATATATTTTCAGGATTTACTTGTTTTTCTTCTTTTTTTGTGGTACTTAGGATTGCACATGGGAGGCAAGCACTTTACCACTGAGCTATAGTGCTAAACCCTTATTATTTTATTTTTTGAGACAGGGTCTCTGAGTTACCTAGGTTGGACTCAAACTTTGGAACCTCTTGCCTCAGCCTCATGAGTAGCTGGGATTATAGGCGTGTGCTGCTACACCCAGAAGAATTTATTATTAGCAAAGTTAATTTTTTGATCTCTTAAATTATAGTAGTTACCTTAAAATGAGAGTAATGAATTCTTTGAGTATTGACAAAATAGATATATAATACAGTCCTAAATAAAAATTCTGTATCTAGTAATTTTAGAGGACACTAAAAGTGGTCTTAAGTAAAAACGTACGTGCTTCCACAATGCGTTTTCTTTGCTATTTCTTAAATATTTATCATTTAAAACTTGTAACTCTTTTGACAGAGAAACTCCTATTGTTTAGTATGATATTGTTTCCATAACCTAGACTATTTGATAGCTATTTCTTTATCATTTTTGTTAAATTAAAGAAAAATTCTGAAACTCATTATAGTTTTTAGACACTTGCTTTTTCATTTGCATGCAGATCCTCATTGAATTTTGTGCAGGTGGAGCAGTAGATGCCGTGATGCTTGGTAAATACTTTTTTATTCTTTATGTTTGTATCTTAAACTAAAAGATTTCAGCCATTTATTATATGTATAAAATTGTAAGCTCAATAAATTAATAAATCAATTTAGTTATATATTTTTATATTTATATATTTATATAATTACAACAATTCAAAAATTAAAACGAGATGTTGAGTTTTATGTCAGTGTTCTTTGCAGATACTTAGTTCTAAGATAAATTCACTGTGTATTGTCTTAGACAAGACCACAGTGATGGTGTATATTGTATAAAGCATGATGGTATGCTTTCATTGTACGAGAATGCAGATTTTTTTTTTTAACTTTGTTCTTGTAGAACTGGAGAGACCTTTAACTGAGTCCCAAATACAAGTAGTTTGCAAGCAGACTTTAGAGGCATTGAATTATTTACATGATAATAAAATCATCCACAGAGACCTAAAAGCTGGCAACATTCTCTTTACCTTAGATGGAGATATTAAGTTGGGTAAGTTATTCACCAAAAAAAATTAATTGAATTTGTGCTCTGAGATTTACCCCTGTATGTATGTGACTTAATGTTATTTTATTATTAAATATGGGAAACGTGGAGAATTACTCTCCACTAATTTTTTAATCACTGCCTTGGATAAATATTCATTAACTCCCAGATTTCCTAGGTATGGACAACTAATTTAAAGACAGTTTTTAAAAAAGTAAGAGAGGATGGATTTTTATTATCAAAAGGGCAAATTTTTAAGTGTGGTTAAAATTTTTTCCTTAAACTTTTCTTTTTTTGGGGGGGTACTGGGGGTTGAACTCTTGACCTTGTGCTTGCCAGGCTCGTTAAACTTTTCTGTATAGGCTTAGAACATGTAAATATTTTGCTGTTAGGATATAGTATAGTTTACTCAGATTTTTTTTTTCCTTTGTTTGTTTGGTGCTGGTACTGAGGTTTGAATCCAGGGCCTTTCCACTAAACTATATCCCTAGCCCTTTGAGATGAGGTCTCACTAAGTCACTGAGGTTATCCAGGCTAAGCTTTAATTTGTAATCCTCCTGTCTCTCAACCTTCCAGAGGGATTAGAGACACATGCTACCATACCTGGCTTCAGTTTTATCTTGATTTACAGAATTTGTGTCCAGCAGGTCTTTTTCTGTTTTATGCTTTGTTGGTAAGTTACCTTTGGCTAAACTAGCAAAGTATCCTTATGCTTGAAAAAGATATCTAAAATAAGTATAAGGGCTGGCATTTTAATTTTTTTACACCAAAGGAATAAATGATTAATCTTCCACAAGAAAAATGAGATACAGATTTTAGATTAAGGATTAATTAATATCATATATGTGCATGCACATACACGCAGAAGGAAGATCTATATCCCTGTTTAAATATACCCAAGATACGAAATTAAAAAAATCTAGTGATGAACTCTGAGTTTGTATATTTTGGAAGAATATTAAAAACACAAAATATATTCAAAGACCATAATGATATCAGTGATTATAATCAGTTTACATTATCATGACATCTAAGCAAGTGATAAATTTTATCCTTTTTAATTGTGACATAAACACAGATAAAACCACACAAAAGTTAGTTTAGTGACTTAGTAGCTTTATAGGCAAGAGCTTTGAAATCAACACCTAGATTAAGAAATCAAACATTGTCAGGCACCCGGATGTTCTTCCATGTGACCATCTCAATCACCATCCTTTCCATATCCACACTCTTGACTTTTATAATAATCACTTCCTTGTGTTTTTAGTATATGTGCTGCTGAAGCAAGCTCTCTTCCTTGTGTTTTTTATGACTCATTTATCCTGTGTTTAACACCTTGTGTCTAGATGTTGAAGTTTAAACTTGCCCAAATATAAATTTTGATTTCTCTTTTAAGTCTTTGTTAATTTATAGGTTCCATCTCACTCCATTTCTTTATGATATACATTCTTCTAGAGGCAATATTGTCTCCAAGGGAGCAATACTTGATTCTTTGGGGGTAAAAAAATACTACATGTTACAATGGTTTGTGACCTCTACCTCGAAGACCCATGACACAGATACAGTGTATCTGTGATTTTAAAATTTAATGTGTACAAGAGTGATTAGGAAAACTTTTCTGCAATTAATACCCTCCTTAGGAGTGTACTGATGAAAGAAAGGTGGAAAACACTGATCCATACACCTAGGCCAGCGATGGTGAACCTTTTAGAGATTAGTGCCCAGACTGCAAACCAAAAAAACCTACTTATTTATCAAAAAATGCCAATACCACAATTAAACCTGAATATTGAGGTTTTAGTTTAGAAAAAAAAAATTCAGCTGGGCATGGTGGCACATGCCTGTAATCCCTGCACTTGGATGGCTAAGGCAGGAGGGTTGCCTGGGCTACATAGTGAGTTCAAGACCAGCTTGAAATACACAGCAAGATTTTGTCTCATAAAAAAAGAAAAAACAAAACAACTCACACATTAGCCTCTTTTGTCTTAAAAAAACAAACAAACAAACAAACATACAAATACAAAAAAATAACATACATACTGTAGGCTCAACACCACTAATCCTAGGCTGTTTGACCTATAGCATTTTTCCTTTATCTGTATTTTGTGTTCTCATAATGATTTCAGTAAGTTCCCCTTTATTTCCTTTAAATTGGCAGATGAACCCCAAAGACTTGATGAGTCTCAAGTCTGATCCTTAGCCAAGATGAAATGACTTTTGAGTTCTTTCATCAAGAGATACACAGTGTGTACTTTTTACTCTTTCTTTTGTCTCATATATTAGAAACAAGTCCAGTTATAAACCAAAATTAAATTTATCCAATCACTTTAATATCATTTTTAAAAACTCAATTATATGCATTCAACACTGGTTAATACCTAGATTTCTTCATTGATTTGGATTGCAAAATGAATTCTACATTGTTTTCATTTATTATTTTGATAATTTTGATGTAGTCATTTTACTATTTTCATTTATTATCATAAATTAGTTATCTAGGATTACAGTTCATACAGAAAAGACTGGAAAATGCTTTATTCCTTTGTTTAGCATTTAAGTTAATAAGTTGGTTCTTTGAAAGTTATCTGAGCTCTAAACTGAAAAAGTGGGATTAATAACTGATAAAGCTGTAATGTTGCTATTCTTTATAATCTAAATGAGAAAAATGTAAAGTCCTTAATATTCCTATTTGTGAGAAAGTTGGTAAGAATGCTGTCATAAAGGGTACTTTCGTGTAATTTCTGTTTTTCACACTGTAGAAGATGATGTCTGGAGATTTAACTGCAACATACAGCACTAATTAGGGTTTTTTTTTTAAATGTATAAGGTATTTTAAAATTCTTATTTTCAGTTCTGAAGAATATATTATTTGAAGATATATGAAGATAGCAACATTAAATTTATTAATGATGGAAACTTTGGTAGTGTTTTTGGAAAGTAGTAGAATGACAGTGGTCAAGATTAGAATGTAGAAGATTTATTTCTTTATTTTGCTCACCCTTTAACAAGAGTGTATTTATTGAAGATTTTAAATGCTCCCCTCTACTTCCCTGCTGAATATAATTAACTATGTTTAAAAAGTATTACTAATGCTATTGTGTAATTATTTATTTCAAGCCGATTTTGGAGTATCAGCTAAAAACACAAGGACAATTCAAAGAAGGGATTCCTTTATTGGCACACCATATTGGTAGGTATCAGTTTTTATAAATTTACAATATCAGTCATGTCAGCAGTTTTTTTCTGCCCTAGTACTGGGCAGAACTCCAGAATCCAGAACTTTCTCACT
>RJWT010029932.1:0-14792 GCA_004365215.1 Cuniculus paca | reverse complement strand
CTACTCAGATGTCATCTGTCCCTATTTGCATCTTCCTGAGAATTCTGACTTGGGGAACAGCACATGAAATGTCAGTCTTTTGGTTTGAGTGCTGTTGTGAATGACAAACTGTCCCACACGTCTACCCTTGTGACTTCTGGTATGCGTGAAGCCATAGAGGCTAACCGAATTATTTTATAAATAAGGATATTTCCAGATCACCAACAACAGCCTCTCTCACTGCAGTTTCTACCTAAATGTTGCCTTCTGAGAGGTAATACCGCCTCATCCTCAGGGGCCTTTATCTTGTGTTCTTTCTTTGATTCATACTCTTTGTTGGTTTTCTCGTGCTAGTGCTAGGTCTGCTTTTATTGTCCATCTCTCTCCAATTGAATGCTTGCTCTTGGAAACATCATGATAGGAACTCTAGGTCCATTCATTTTCCAGTGCCTAGAAGATGCCTGGCATCAGACACTTGCTAACTATCTCTTGCATTTACTGGGCTTCCTTTAGAGGACTATAGGGATTTATGTGACAGTGATTACAAATGCTCTTCCTTTTTTCATGGTTGAATTATGCAAGAGATATATCAGATACACAAACATCTTCTGCTCCAGATAGCTGCCTATTTGTACTCAGTAGCATTTAACTTGCTACAGTAGGGGATGATTTTATTAAAAAAAGTTTAGCTAAAGCATGGAGCATTTTTATATGATCCAATGTTTGAACAATTGTATGTAATCCATTCATGCAAGGAACCATTATTCCATACTATAACTTTATCCCCAATCCTACAAATCAATATCAATATTTACAAGTAACAAAACTTTTCCATTTTGTTGACTTTTGTAGGAAGAAAAAACATAAATTTTTATTGAAGTAAAAATCCCACATTGAAAAAATAACTTGCTAGGCTACAATTACATAATATAATCAACAGCAGAGTTTTGGATCATTTTAGTGGAGAAAGTGGATAGGAACAGAAATCAAGGCACCACATCAAAAGCAAACAAAACAAAGTATTTGATCAAAATCAGTTTTATAGTAAAGCATATGCAATGGAACCATCAATAGTGTGATTAAATCCAAGGGGAAAAATGAGTTTGGATGGAAACCATTTTTACTTGATTGGCTCTGTATTTAATTTTTGTCTCATTTTGACATTCATAGTAATTAGAGTAGAGATGTATTTTAAAGGAAGAAAAGGCCCAATAAAAATCAGAGAGCTCACAATTAGGCTCAATACTGAACATCTTAAGAAAGATGAGACTCAAATGATTATGCTTTCAAAAAAATAAACCCAGTGACTGAGACTAACTTCTCCACGAAACTCAAAGTGTAACTTTAAAAAACCTCAAAGAAATAATTATTATTACTAGGTTATCAGCTCCTCCAGCCACACACTATTTCTCTGGGGTCTTTTGTTTTGTTTGTTTTTATTAGGTGCCATTGCTTAGACTACTTTTAGGTTGAGAGAAGAACTGAACAGGAAAACGTGAGCGAAGTCACGCAATCCACGTTTTCTCCTATTGTTAACATGCCTGCATGCTGGGTTTACGATACGTGAGGAATCTTAATCGGTACTTTATCTTACTATCTAAAGTCTTTGCTTACCCTTGACAAGCTCCACTGGACTCCAACATCCTCTTAACCCTGTATCCTGAGCTGGTTCTTCTACCTGGTCAGAGCCTCGATACACAGCTCTCGCCATTGAGCCCAGAATCAACAAATCAGTGTCCTCAGTAGCAAGCTGGCTTTAGCATGTCACTTCGCCTCTCTGAATTTATCTTCTCTGGAATTTCTTTCCCTCCTCCATCTTTCTGTGCTTTACATTGTAGAATGTCTTTGATAGCATTACCTTTAAAAAAAGCTCCTAGTTTCTCTGAGTGAGAGTAGTTAGCTCTAATTTACCATGTTGACTTCTGAAGCAAGCATTTTACAGAGCAGAGGCTGAAGATGGGGCTTGGTATAGAGAATATGCATATCCTGCAAAGCTCTGGGTCCCGCCCTGAAACTACAATTAATCATCATTATCATCATCATCTTATATACTGCCTCAACCTTACATCTGTAGATTAATCTTGATATTTTTCTTATCTTTTCTCTTTGCTGTTTTCATTTGTACATGCAGCTGCTGTTTTACTTAAAATTTCCCCACATTATCTTTTACTACCACTGAAGTGTGTGTGTGTGTGTGTGTGCGTGTGTGTGTGTGTGTGTTTAAATAGCATCCATTTCTAAACTCATGGACCCAGTGTATTTTCTTGCCCTGATTGTAGCAAATTCCTTTTTCCTTTGAGAATATTCTTATAATATTTGTAACATGTACTGTTCCATTACCTGTACATAATCTCTCCCTCTTCAGACTTTTACTTTCCTTTACTTAGGTTTTTTTTCTGTGTTCCAGGCAAAACAGAAGGCTCAGAGGCTCAGCTTACAATGTTAATTTGAATAAACCTCTCTTCATTTGATTTTAGATCACCCAGTCTTATCTGTTTTTTTTTTTTTCTTTCTGGTAGGAAGGAGACTTCTCACCATTATACCAAAAGTTCCAGTATCCAGGCATGCAGGCCTTTGTAGGAGAATTGAGGAGTGGGGAAAGAAATAACATGAATGCATATTAATTAACTTTTTCCTGCCTCTGACATGCACCATGTGCTTTTAGCTTTAGAATTTTATTGTGTAGGGTCACCAAAGGGATGTCAGGTTGATTACACACCTCACACACCCCAAGAACCTGCCAGGTGCATTAGTAAAAGTTCCAATCGTTTCCTATGTTGAATTCCTGAAGAAATCATAGGACAGCATGAAGCCAGGGGAGAAGCTGCCGAAAGTGTTCTCAGGCCCTGGTGCCAACCGCTGAAGTATATGTAACGTGACATCAAAAGTTAAATGGGAAGCAATTAAATCACTTTAAGAAATCACATTCTCTGTGAAGCTATGGCATTCCTGTGATTTCACTGGGCCATTGTAACTTTTCCATATAAATTAGAAATTAACAAGCTGACAAAATGAAACGCAGGACAGAAATGGTGGTGCTGACTTCTTTCGAGTCTCCACAGCTCATGCTGATTCGCTAATGAGCAACGGTGAGTGGATTCTTTCTCCCCTCTTCCTCTGCCGTGCTCTTCATTCCCTTGTGACGTGATCCTCGGTTGCCTTTGTGGGTTATTTGTCTGGTCAAGATGTTGCCAATTTGGTTGAGAATATAAAAAGGGATGAGGCACAGACAGGAGATGTCAGTGCTTAATTTTTCATTAATATCTCAGGTTATTCCAGTCCCTAAATTTTATGACTTTATTTACTCACTTCAGAGTACAAAAGCAATGGAAACCCAATTTCCTTGCTTGCATCCACAAATGCCTGTGGATGATTTATGGCATCCGTATTATCGTGCTGTCCCTCTGGCTGTGCCCTGGTGCTTAGCAATCACAGCCTCAGCTGGCATCCTGGGAGCCTCCGAGTGCATCAGATCTGGGTGACAGAGGAATGGAATGACCCTCAGCCTTCCTGCAGCATGCGGCAGTGGCGGATGTCATCTTCCTTGGTTACAGTCTTTCAGAGGCTATACTTACTACTCCAACAGTGAGATCGTGAATCCCCACCTATTTCAGATCCCATGCTCAACACAGATTTTACCTAAAAGGGAACTACACAGTTCAAGTGTAGCTTTTTCCTATTTGGTGTTATCTTGTCTTCGTTTCCCCTACAAGCTCAAAGTGGAGAGAGAGGCTTGGCAATTTTTCCATTGCTAGTGAATACAAGTCTCCTGGTTCTGCAGTGAAATAATAGGCTGCAACCAGGCTAGTTCAAACCATCACCATCGTCATCATCACTATTTTCTTCTCAGTTGCAGCAGCAATTATAGTGAGTGTGATACATACCTGTCCTCCCAGCACTCTGGGAGGCTGAGGAGGAAGGATGGCAAATTCAACCCCAGCTCGGACAACTTAACGAATTAACAAGACCCTATCTCAGAATTTATATTAAAAAAGGGTTGGAGATGTAGCTCAGTGCAAAGACCCTAGGTTCAATCTTCAGTACCACAATCCATACATATATACATACATATGCTATCATGCATTACTTGCCCTGTGAAAGATGTGATGTAGGTAGACCCCTTATGTGTATTTTTTAACACACACACACACACACACACACACACACACTTGTTGAGTGTCTATTGAGTGGAGGTTAGGCAGTGTCCCCAGTGTGGAAAATGCCACACTGTATATGACAAAAAGCGTTTCTAGTCTCCTGATGCTTTTCTACTTTAGTGGGGAAGACGGACAGCATCGACTCTGCAGTGAATGAAGAATTTCTGATAAGGAAGTTACTATGAAGAGAATATCAAAGAAAAAATGAAGCATGGTAAGGGTCAGGGCTAATGTTTGAGAAAGAAGTGACAGACTTAAGCTAAAACCTGTATAACCGCATTTTGGAAGAATGTCCAGAGCAGTGCAGGTTTGTAGGTTTGGAGGAAGAATGCTTTAAAAATTACAAACAAGACTGCTGTGGCCTGAGTATGGTGAAAGGGGAAAGGAGAGATTGAACATATCTGGAAATAGGGATGCAAGCAAAGGTGAGGTCATACAAGTCCTGAAGAATATGTGAGAAGCAAAAATGGACACCTGAGCTGATATCTATGAGCATTTGTCTAGCAAGAGAACCCTTCAATCTCATTGATCACTTGAAAAGATCATTTTCAGTTGGCAAGGATGTAGAGTAATTGGAACCCATATGCCCTGTTCGTGTTGGTGAGAATGTGAATGGGGATCATCGTGGAAAACAAAGGGGAAGAGGTACTTAAAAAAATAGAATTATAGTATGACCCAAAATTCTACTTTACGTCATATGCACAAAGAAATTAGAAGCATATTCTCAAAGAGGTATTTGTGCATTCATGGTTATAACAATCAGATCCCCAATAACTACAAAGTGGAATCAACTAAAAAGTCCACTCACAAATATATACATAAACAAATATGGTAGAGATTTACAATAGGATCTTACTCATCCTGACAAAGAAGGAAATTTTTGAACAAAACCAGGGATGAAGCTTGAGAATGTAAGCTAAGTGGAAAATAGAAACAAAAACTAGTTCCTCAAAGACAAATCACATGTCTTCTTGCATAGGAGGTATCTAAAATTGTCAAATTTACGAACACAGAAATTAGACTGGGGTTTGGATAGAGGAGATGGAAGTTCATGCTTAAAGAATACAGAGTTTGGGTTTGGAATGGTGAGTAGGTCTGGGATTTGATGCGAGTAATGGTTGCACAATGGCTTAAATGTACTGTGTCACTGAACTGCACCCTCAGAAATGGTGAAGCTGGTAATTGTATGTTGGTTATGTTTTAATACAGTTAAAATCTTTGGAAAAAACAGGTCATTTGTTGATCTTTGGAACATATGCTTGAGAGGCCCAAGCATGAAAGTATAGAGATCAGTGAGGAATTATCTATTCCCAGTCCTAGTTTGATGGTGGCTTGAGCGACTGTGTGGCTTTACTGAATGTTTTTTGTGTAGATGACAAATGCAGGAAAGTACATAGAAAAACCATCCTGGGAGTTTCATCGTAAAGGGAAGAAGTCAATCACAACCACATTTTAGCTAAAGAGCATGCAGGGCAAAGGAAAGAGTGTGAGAATGTGTGTGTGTGCGTGTGTGCATGTGTGTGTGTGTGAGTGATTGCATGTCTTTAGCAAGGAGGACTCTTGATGAAAACAAGAAGGAAACAATGATTGAAAAAGAGCAAAATGAATAAAGAAGCAGGATCTTCCAGTAGGCACCTTCAGATTCAGTTTATGTAACACAAGAAGGTGCTACCCCTGCAGAGGAGTAAAGATACCTTGTTCATGATAAAACCCCTGGTGAACTTGATGAATGGAAGTAGTGGAAAGCAATATACAGACTGGTGGTTTGGATGTGAAAAGAATGGTGTTCTCTTTTGTTTCTGCTTCATCAGTGAAATTAGAAGCAGGTTATTGCTCCTGAGTACAAGACAGGTTATCGCTGAAGGCTTGAGTAGTGAGAGGAAGTATGAAATTAGTATCTTGGAATGAAAAACCAAATTAATTAGGTCAGCACAGTAGGATGGTAGAACAGGATGTAGAATCCATTTGGGATTTGTGTGAAATGTATGTCATCTCATTTATTCCTTAGAACTGAGCTACAGTGTAGGCATCATTTCATCCAAATTTATAGGGGCAACATTGGGGCAGGGAGAGGGTAGGTTAAGCTGTAGATCTTACCCTCTCTACTTAGGTAAGGCTGGACCTCATTGTGTGTCACCTACGATGTACTGTGTGTGCATCACCTGACTGTTCTTGATTAGCTGGATCACGACAATATCTTAGTGTGAGTAAGAGAAATGCAAGAAAAGTTCAGATAACCACTCAGGGCCCCAAGGGTCAGAAGTAAGTTTCGACAGTCTCATTCTCACATCACATCTCTTTCATCACATTGTCACACCTGTGCACTTTCAGGGCAATCTTCTACAGCAGGAGCAGTGGTCTGCAGAGAGTGGACCCATAGCCAGCTGTCTTCATTCTCTGAAGTCACCCGAAATGCAGAATTGCGCTGTGGATGTATGGAAATTCATGTGAAGTGTGCATTTTGGAAAGCTCACAGATCACAGTGACAGGTAGGGATAAGTTTTATCTCTTTGTAGTGAAATGGGAAAAAAAATTGAGGCTCAAAGTCAAACAAAATAAAAAATTTCCAGATCTCTAGTCCCATGCTATTAGTTCTTGAAATTACAGGGTGCTAGCATTTTAGCCAGATAAACCCCGTAGGAAATGTCAGATTTCCTATACTCAAATCTGGTGTTTTTCCCCAAAGGGCAAAACACAGAATTATGGTTAAGGGTCAGCAACAGCTGAAGTAACTAGTTCCATTCTTCTTGTTTCCAGAGTCAGTGTGTCACCTTAACCAAATCACTGTCCAGGGCACTGCCTTCCACATCTGGCCTTCCCCTGAGAATCTTCAAATCAATTTACCTTGTCACAGTCTGACATAGATAAACAGCTAAAAATCCCATCTCAAAGGAAAATATGTCATAATTCTTCCCTGGTGTAGCTTTTTGGTATCATTGAATCTGAAATTAAATCGATTTACCATTTGTAAGCATAATACTGAATGCAGAGTGATGAAACTTATTATATTTTTAAAAATCCATCTATCTGTCAAAAATGCCATATACAAAGTTAAACAGTAATACATGAAGAAAATTGCAAAGTGCACATCCAAAAAATTCCAGACATAAAAAGCCAGAAATATAATAATAAAGGCACACCCAACAGTAAGATAATTTACAATGAGAAATGCAAATGCTCAAGAGATAATTTTAAAAGTTGTTCAACTGAGAAACCTAAAAATACACTATAGCTATCCTCATCTAATTAGTAAATAGTAATTTTAAGCTAATTATGAATAAATCATTGCCATTAAACTTTGAAATTGCTGAAGATGTGTAAATATACAAAAGTACCACATTTGCTACGAGTAAAATTTTGTGAAAAATTGTTTACTTATATATGTATTGAAAAATATACCATATAAAATATTGGAAAATGTATTGTATAAATTTATATCTCTGGACCACAGTTTTAATAGTTATATATATTTGCTATATATACATATATATATACTTGCCATATGTATTTGCCATATATATATGAGAATATCACTGGGAGCCCTGGGAATATCGGGACAGCAAGCAAACACAAGATCTGTGTCACAAATGCATAACCATTTCTGTGTACCGTAACAAGGAGAATCACTGTAGTTTTTCTTATATATTAGGTTGATACTTATGTCATGGTTGTACAGCTTAATGAGACCATAATATTCAGTGAAATAAATCAGACACACAAGATTAAATATCACCTGGTTTCTCTTGTACGAGAAACCCAAAATATGAACCAAGAATGAAATAAAACATAGGAAGTAGAAAGATAGCTCTTTCTCAAATAGGAAGGGGATGATCAGAAGGAGGGAGAAGAAGGGAGCGGAAGGAAAAAGGACCTAGGATGTGCTATGCACATGCACCAACCCCACACAAGGAATGCAGTCATTAAGCATTGCCATCATGGACCAATAAATTCAAGAGAGCTGTATAGGAGTTGATGAAAATAATACAACATAGAGTGACTGATTTTTTTCACTGTTCGCTCTTCACAACTCTTCTTCATATTTGTTCTGCCAATTGAGTTAGGGCTCCTAAGTTTTTTTTTGAAAGTGTGTAGAGAAATAAGGTACACACTATCCATCTTAAACTAGGGTAACTGTGTGGAGTGAATACGATGATACATGTAAAGTCCTAGTGTAGCACATGGCAAATGCTAGGTACTCAATGACAGTAGCTAGAATAATAAACTTATTCCAATGGTGCTATTATCAAGGACTCATGGTCCATAGTTTCCTCCATAGTTTTTCTTCCCTGTTTTCTCTTCCCTACATTTTTTCTCCCTTCTTTCATCTCTTTGTTTTTCTTTCTTTCCATTCCTTCAACATTTTGGGCATCTCCTATGAGCCATGCATTTCCTAGGGTGAGTGAAAAAATAGCAAGTACCATGCATCAAAGCACGCATGCCCTTGTCAACGCAGTTAAGTCTGAAGGGAACAATACTGTGCCTGACAAGCAAAAGCTTTGGCATCTGAACAGGGGTGACAAGCTCTACATGGAGGGATTGGCTAAGATACTGAAGTAGATTTTGAGGACCAAACAGTAACATACCAGGCAGAGGATATGGAATGGGCTTTTTGTGACTATGACATGATTTTCCACTTGCAAGGGCTTGGAGAAACAGCAAAGGAGACTGTAGGGGGACCACAGACAATGGCGTACACACTGTCAGAGAAAATTCACAAAAGACTCTGGAAGAGATAATAAGTATTAGTTCTTGACCTTATGTAAATAATTTCAAGTCAAACAGCGACTGTAAGACTCAATTAACTCATACTTTATTTAGTATAGAACGATTTTGAGAGCATCTCCCATGGCTAGAGCATTCAGTGCCAGTGGTGTGATCTTTGTGCAGAAAGAAATGTGCCTAATCAGCCACTCTTCGCTCAGGTAGTGAGGTCTCGGTGACCCAGATGCTTCATTGATAATTTGACGAAAGTCATTATCATGCAAATTTGAGCTAGAAACAGAAAACACACAGCTCACCCCAGCTATTATTTAACATGGCAATAAGCCGTGCTGTTTGCTTCTCCAAGATTCGGAAGTCCTTGCTCCAGGATCCTGGAAGACAATCTCATTAATTCGTTGGAACTTCCATTTCTCAGGTCCACTAGGTTCCTTGTAAATTGTGACTTCCTTGCAGGCACCTCCCTGGCATAGACTTTCATTGGATTTCTGAAATAATGTCATGGCCAGTTCATCTTGCTGTGACGCAGACTGGGTGGCTCAAGCAATCTACTTCTCACAGTTCTGGAGACTATAAGGCAGAGATCAGGCTGCCAATATTGTCAGGCTTTAGTGAGGGTATCTTCCTAGGCTGCAGAGGCCTCCATCTTGCTGTGTCTTCATGCCACAGAGAGATGAGTACTAAGGGCACTAATCCTGTGTTGGGGCTGCACCCTCAAGACATGGCCACCACCCACACCCCTCTTCCCAATGCCATCATATTAGGCAGTAGAGGTTCGGCATGTAGACGTGGGGGAGGGGGGACACAAACATCAGTCTACAGCAAATCATTTCTGTAGGACCCCAGAAGAATCCAGATCAAATGAAATCATCTGTGTAAAACAAAAAGCCAAACATTGGGTAGACAACATATAAATACTGATGTCCCTGCCCAATCACCAGGACTAGGAAAAAAATATTTCTCTTAAAGTAACTCTTTTGCAAAGGGGAGAAGTTGGTGAAGCTGGCACTCATCTTTCCTGCTTACTGACTTGAGATAGGATAGGGCATTGCTCTCCAGCAGCTCCAGCAAGATCACCATCACATGGAGAGCAGTCAGCTTTTCCGGGCACTGTGACTCCTGCAGTTCTGGCTTGCGAATGGCTGTTTCATCAGCAGCAGACATTTGTCAAGCTTCCGTTAGGTGCTAAGAATGGGAAACATAAAGATGCATGGTTTAAAGACTGTGTTGGGAATCACACATTGGGGCTTAGGAGACAGAATTCCATGGAGAAGCTGACATAGCCACCAGCCATCCTTGTGGCCCTGGGAGGGAAAGAGTGGATAAGGGAGCTTTAGATGTAGAAAAGATCCAGGGCCGGAAGGAGAAGGACTCTGATTGCCCACATGCAGGCTCAGTGCAGGCCTGGCAGCAAAGCAGAGAGGGAATAAAAACAACTAGGGATGAAAGATGCAGTGGCTGAGACTGGAAGTCACAAGGTGCATCACTTAGGTTGCCCTGTTGATGGGACACCATACCTGATACCCACAATTTGAACAACAGAGGTTTATCTAGGCTTATGGTTTTGGGGGATTTAGTCACTGGTCAGATGCTCCAAGGCAGGATGAACATGGTTATGCCAAGCTGCTCAGGTTATGGCAACTAGGAGGCAGAGCACGGGGGTAGCACTACAGAGAAAGAGGGAGAGACCAGATGTAGACGCCAAGGTGACACCTCCATGGCCACCCAGGTACACCCAAGAGTGAGCTTTCCTGACTCCTGAGCAGCTCCCAAGGCAAAGTGATACGGTGAAGTGGAGCCACCACCGAAAGAAAACTAAAAGGAAGTGGAGAAAAAGAACAAAACCAGCATCCACTACAGGAGGCTAGAATTTATGCATATTTCCTAATTTATTATTTGAAGCAAGTCTCATGAAGTAGCCATCATCATGTGCATTCTACAGATAAGGAATTGCTTACTCAGTACCTCACAGCTAACAAGTGCCATAGCTATGAGCTGCTGGTCTGTCTTCACCATTCCATGAGTGATGCAGGTGCACTATTTCTGACCCTTGATCTCTTGGATGGGGTAGCATCTGCATCCCTGGTAACCTCAGCTAGTTATTAACAGCTAAGCAAGCAAAAGCCCTGTGCTTTAGAACACCCATCCTCTGTCCTTTTAATACTGTACATGCAATTCTCTCTGCTTGAGGCACCTTTCAGCTTTTTGCCACACTGCCCTCCCCACCCATCACCGTGTTGGGCCTTCTCCCTGGGGAGACTCCGGGGATGCATCTCTCACCAGCTGACCCAGGGGTAGTCTCTGTGGTTCTGGGTCTTTCTATATTCTCTGTTATGCTGGGCCCAGATTTGAATTATATTGAACTCATTATTTCTATATCTGTCTCCTTTATTTCCATCCTCTGCCCTGGAGACTAAGTTCTTCAGGCAAGGTGCTTTCCTGAATGGATTTATTTGCACATTGCTCATTAACAAACACTGACCATGAGCCAGCCCAGGCCAGGTGGCCAGCTTCGTGTTGGAGACACACTGACAAATGAGAGAAATGTGCTCTGAACTCACCTGGCTCACATGCCTGGGGGGAGGGAGAGCACCTGGGCCACTGCGACAGAGGAAACTGCAAAGGGAGCAATTATATGAGTCTCCAGAGACCAGCGAGGGCTCCTTGCACAGGTTCAGGTAGCTGACAGCAACATTCAGGGGCAATGACATCCAAAGGAACATATCAGGGAGACGTGACCTTCATGACAGAAAGGGGAAGGGAGAAAGATCAACTTTATCGGTCCCTAGCACAAAAGTCTGCACAGCCTTTTCATAATGAAACTGGAACTGAAGCGAAAGGACTCTGAAAGCTGTTTGTCCCCTTTGAGAAATCTGTTCCTGGTGGCTTTCACAGAATGGTTCAAGCAAACAGGCACGTGCAATCCAGCGATGATGCTGGCTTTCCCGTACTATGAATAAGAATTAAGCTTATCTTTTGAAAAGAATCCTATATATGTTCAGATTTATCATCCAACACTGCCTGCTTATCTTATCTCTTTCCCAAACGTCCTTTCAAACGGGAAAGTAGTGCTGATTGTAAAGGTGTGTTTATAACTGGGTGAGGGAGGCAGGAGACTCAAAGCATTTGAATCAGATGGCCGGGGGTTTTATTGTGTTCTCTGAGCCATTTTTAATAAACTTTCCTGATACTCAGTAAAAGGATGTGGTCGTCATCAAAAGTTCTTTTCGGTAACCAAATCCACAAGAGGGGAAAAATACTCCTACACAGTCGCAGGTGCAGCTGAGCTGGGGGAAGGTGAAGGGGTGTGGCGTGTCAGCTCTGCACCCGCCGGCCTGTGGGGGGCTCTGTTGGGCCAACAGCTCCTGTCTCTTGGGCCACCTCACCAGTGCAGGGTGGAACTGCACTTCCTGCAACTACAAGCCCTGGGGGACACAATGGGTGTGCTTTCACTGAGTCTCCAACTTAGATTTAGGATCTGTCCCCATCATGGGCAAGACTCACTCTGCTTGGGTCCTTCCCAGCACCTGTCTTCGAGGAACTGAGGGAGGAGACATGTGCTCTTCTGCGTAGAAAGTCTCATGTTCAAGAAAGAAAAGATGGATGGGAAATACAGGGCGTGACTCAGGTGAGATGGACTCAGGTTCCTCTTTGGAGAAACCCTGTGCCCAGTACCTCTTCTTACCTGTCCCTCAACCTGTGTCTCAACACTCTTCTGGTTCATACCTGTCGTGTTCCAGCCACTGTGGCAAGTTTTGAGACTTTTCTTCATTGTTCATCTCTTGCTTAACATTTTAGGAATTCAGCTTTCTTCCCATATAAGGTCCTTCCTACCTTCCTTCCTTCCTTCCTTCCTTCCTTCCTTCCTTCCTTCCTCCCTCCCTCCCTGCCTGCCTGCCTTTCCTCCTCCTCCTCCTCTTCCTCCTCCTCCTCCTCCTCCTCCTCCTTCTTCTTCTCTCTCTCTCCCCTCTCCCTCTCTTTCTCTTTCTTAAACCCAGAACCTTTGAGCTACATCCCCAGCTTGCTTGCTTGCTTGCTTTCTTGTTTGAGACAGGGTCTCCCTAAGTCCAGGCTTGAATTTTCATATTGTTTCTCCTGCCTTGGTTTCCCAGTGTGTTTGGGATTACAGGTGTGTGCCCTAGTGTCAAGCAAAGGTCATGTATACTTTTAAGTTTTTATTTTCAGGGTTAAGTGCAAGCCCAGGAAATGAAAACATTCAGCATCTGGTCTAGAGAGTAAAAATAAAGTCAGTAGGCATCACACGTGGATCACTGGGCCTGCACCCCTAGGTGCTCCAAGGCCTCGGGTCAAGGCTGTCATGAGGATGTGGTAGAGTCTTTTGTAGGTGCAGACTCTGGGGATCTGGTTGTCATTGGGGTGAGCTCTTAAAGGGGATGGTGGGGTCCTAGCCTCTTCTTTTCTCTTTAGTTTGTTCCATTTTAGCCACATGGTGAGCAGTTTGGCTCCTATGCCACATCACTCTGTGCCCTCTGCCAGGAGGTACCACCTCCCACATCCCCAAAGCAGCAGGGCCAACAACCATGGGACTGAAATCTAAAACCAAGAGCCATCACAAACCTTTCTTCTTTATAAATTGATTTTCTCAAGGGTTTTGTGACAGTGACACTAAGCTGACTAACACAGGAAGTTTCAGGGACCCTACCAATATTTGATCTTTTGCAGACTTTGAACCCAGACCCCCAAATCTAAGCTCAGCTCTGCCCCACCAGCCCATAGTCATCTTCAGGAGGTGAGACCCTCTGGCCTGCATACAGTGAGGTGAGCTCTGCTGCCAGGTCATCCTCTGATCCTCTGACAACACACCTAAGGGATTCCAGCTTGTAGGGACCTGGGCACCCTGCCCCTACCTAATGCATGATGCTGATGTAGTAGGGGCAAGGGCTGCATGCATGGGCTGTTCTTTGCACTAACTGTCAGGGATTCATCCCAGCTGGACCTGCCAATGCTGGATTTGGGCTTCTGTGTCACTTCACTGCCTGGAGGCATGTCTCTGCACCCCTCTGCCCCTCTAACAGCCCCTTCCATGTAGGATGCTAGGGTAGACACAGAGTAAGGAACCCTGAGATTTTCTAAGGCCCTGACAAAGGGTCCAAGGTCAGATCCATACAGATACTGATGCAGCTCAGACCCTGAAACACGCACCATTCATACCTGGCGCTTGCTGGCTAGGGTCCCGGGGCCATTCATAGTGCTGGGCCCCATTCAAAGGCAGAGTTTTGCTTTTGTATTAAAATGAAAGTTGTTGGTGGAGCTCCAGGATGATTGCATTTTGACACTTCATCCAAATATGCTAAATATCACGTGCAAATGTTACTTTGTTCAGCATTTTTGAGTCACTTCTTACAGGGTCAGCAGGGGACCAAGTGAATGAATAAGGGGACTGCAGTTTAGATCGCAGGAACTGTAGCAGACAGGTGACGGTCCCCCAACCCATGCGCAGGGTGGGGGTGCTCCTCCTTCCCTTCCACCCATCTCTTCCTCTTTCTTCCTCTACACCCCTTCTTTCTCCTCTCCCCTCCCCCTGCCCATCTTTGTGGCCTCTTCTTTCTGTACTGGACAGAGCTGGTCCATTTTTAGCCCACAATGGGCCCTGGCCAGGTGCACAGGACAGTCACACTGACACAAATGACACACAGCAGCAGAAGATCTGGGTCTGGGTCCTTCTGAACAAAGGGCCTTGGATGTCAGCACCTGATCAGGACAGCTGCCTGCAAAGTCAGCAGCCCAGATGACTGTCTTTGTCATTGATATCATTGATGAAGAGGGGTGGCAGTGAGGCTGGTGGCCCTACCTGGGCCGCCAAGCAGAGGGATGCAACTCCCAGCAAGACATGGGTGGGAAACAGTGCACGAAGCTCCACCCTGGATCGGCTGCCTGAGTCTGACAGTCCGTGCAACAAAGCCCATCTTTGGGCTT
>RJWT010029931.1:0-14776 GCA_004365215.1 Cuniculus paca | reverse complement strand
TTATCTGTAAAATTTCCTGTGAATTTTGGGTTTTGTTCATAACATCTTTGTCACTCTTCTAGAGTAGATCCTTGCCTAATCTTCTAAAGTACATCTAGAGAAAATCTTCTAGTACTTTGCCTATTCTATCTTCCAGCAGATTAAGTGTTTCTGTTTTTATATTTAGATCTTTGAACCATGTTGAATTTAGTTTAGTGCATGGTGAAAGATATGGGTGTAGACTCAATTTTTGGCATGTGGAAAGCCAGATTTCCCACTACCATTTATTGAAGAAGCTATGTTTCCTTCAGTGAAGGTGTTTAGCCCCTTCGTTAAAGATAAGGTGGTTGAGTTGATTCTGCATCTTCTGTTCTGGTTCACTGGTCTCAGGTCTGTGTTTTAACAGCGCTTTGTAGTATAACCTTAAATCTGGGATTGTGATGCCGCCTGCTTTGCCCTTTTGCCCAGAATTGCTTGGGTATTCTGTGTCTCTTCTGGTTCAACATGAATTGTCAGATCGTTTTCTCTAATCCTGTGAAGTATGCTATTGGTGTTATGATTGGGATTGCATTACATATGTAGAATAGTTTTGAAAGCATGGCCATTTTCACTATATTGGTTCTACCTCTCCAAGAAGAGGACATATATTTCCATTTTCTGATATCTTCTTTGATTTGTTTTTTCACAGAATTGTAGTTTTCAATGTAAAACTCTATTATTTCCTTTGTTAACTTGTTTACTATTTCATTTTTCTTGATTCTATTATGAAAGGTGTTGTTTCCCTAATTTGTCCATTAGGGAATTTGTTATTTTCATATAGGAATGCTATTTATTTTTGAGTGTGCATCATTGACTTTGCATCTTGCTACACTGCCAAATTTGGTTATTAATTATGATCATTTGGTGGAGTTTTGTGGGTAATCTATATAGAGTACCATGTCATTAGCATATGCTATTTAACTTTTTACTTTCCTATCAATTTTACATTTATTTCCTTGCTTATCTAATTGCCCTGGGTAATGTTTCCAGAACCATATTGAATAGGAGTGGTGATAGTGGGCATCTTTGTCTTGTTCCTCATTTTAGAGTGAAAGTTTTCAGTTTTTGGCCATTTATTATGATGTTGGCTGTTGGTTTGTCATAATAGCTTTTATCAGACTGAGATAAAGACATTTTATTTCCATTTTTGTAGAATTTTTATCATAAATGAGTGTTGAGCTTTATCAAAAGTGTTTTCTGCATCAATTGAGATGATCATGTGATTTTTGTCTTTCTCTTTGTTGATGTGGTGTATTACATTTATTGATTTGTGCATGTTGAACCATCTCCGCAGTGCTGGGATGACTTCTACTTGGTCATGTTGTATAATCTTCTTGATGATTTGCTGAATTCTGCTTGCAAGTGTCTTGTTGAGGACTTTAGCATCTGTGTACATGAGGGAGATTGACCTATAATTCTCTTTTTTGCTTGGGTCTTTCTCTGGTTTTGATATCAGAGTAATGCTTGCTTCCAGGAGTAACTTAGGGAATATTGCTCTCTCTTTCAATTTCATTAATGAATTTGAGAAATCATGGCACTAAATTGTCTCTAAAGTTCTTGTGGAATTCAGCAGGGAATTCATGAGGACCTAGGCTTCTCTTTGTTAGTAGGTTTTTAATTACATGCTTAATTTCATTGACTGATATTGGGTTATTTACAATTTTTATATCTCCTTGAGTCAACTAAAATATATGTACCTAGGAATTTATCCATTTCTTCTGTGTTTTCCATCTCAGCAGAATACTAGTTCGCAAAAATGTATTCAATATCCTCTCAATTTCTGCAGTATCCATTAACATTTAAATCTTTTCCTTCCTAATTGCATGGATTTGAGTCTTTTCTTTCCTTTTTTTAGATGTTTGTCTAATGGTTCATTTCTTTTATTTAACCTTTCAGAGAAGCAGCTCCCATTCATTGATTCTTTGTATTGTTTTCTCAGTCTCAATTGCATTAATCAATATTCTGATCTTTATAATTTCCTCTGTTACAGGTGCTTTGGGTTTAACTAGCTCTATTTTTCTAGAACTAGTTTAACATTAAGGTTTAACATTAAGTTGTTTATTTCAGCTTGCTGTTTTACCCTAGTGAGAACCAACTGATATAAATTTCAGTTGTAGGACTTTTACCAGTTGTCCTGTTAGACCTGGCATGTAATATTGTCATTAGCATTTAATTGTTGAAAATGAAATGTCTAATGTCTTCCTTAATTTTATGTGTGACACATTGTTTTTTCAGAGGAGTGTTATGCAGCAATTGTGGTGGCCTTCACCTGTCACCCAGCACTCAGGAATCTGAGGCAGGAGAATTGCTGTGAGTTGAAGGCCATCCTGGGATACATAAGTGAGTTCAAGGCCAGCCTGAATTATATAGCAAGAGTCTGTCGCAAAATAACTAAAAAATTGAGTGTTACTTAATTTCCATGTGTCTGTGCAGTTCTTGTGGGTTCTTTTGGCATTGATTTCCAATTTTATTAAAGTATGACCTGATAGTATGATTTTGATTTCTTTCTATTTACTGAAGCATATTCTATGAGCCATTATGTGATCTATTTTGGAGAAAGTTCCATATGCTTCTGAGAAATACGTGTATTCTGTTTTTGAGAAGTGGAACACTGTTGAAATCTACTAGGTTCATTTATTCAATGGATTGTTTCAGGTCTGATATTTCTTTGTTGACTTTTTACATAGTTTATGTGGCTATTTATGACAGTGAGGTACTGAGGTCCCTCATTACAACTGCATTAGTGCTGATTGGATTTTTTATATTCATTTTGTTGGTTTTATATAATCATGTGTGCCAGGATTTGGTTCATATACATTCATGTTTGTTTTCTCTTCCACTTGGATGCTCCCTTAATAAGTATGTAATGATCTTCTTTATCTCTCTTGATCAGTCTTGGCTTGAAATTCACTTTATAAAAAGATAGAACAGCTACCCCTGGTTTTATCTGAGTTCCTGCCACATTAGTATTGTTTTCCATCTTTAACTTTCAGTGTATGAATTTCTTTTAGAGAATGTCCTTCTATGCAAGACATTGCTGAATTTTGTTTCTCGATCCATTCTGCCAGTCTGTTTCTTTTGAGTGGTGAATTGAGACCATTACATAGATGGCTATAAATCATATGTATTTTCTTATCCTTGTCATATTAATTTCCTGCTGTTGGTTCCTCATCTTTTCCCTCTGTTTAATTGCTTGCCTTTCCTGAAGAATTCATCCTATTGGGATTCTTGGAATTGCTGTCTTCATTGTCTTTTCCTAGAATATCCTGCAGAAGTATTGGAAAGATAATCTGATAGAGATGAATTTCTTCAGGTGTTCTTCAACATGGAAGAATCTTATTTCTCTATCAATTTTGAAAGATGATTTTGAGAGGTACATTTACCTGGGTTGAGGTATGTTTTCTTCGAAGGGTAAAAATATTTCATTCCAATCTTTCCTTGACTGAAGGGCCTGTGTTGAGAACTTGGCTGTGATTTTGATGGCTTTTTCTTGATAGGTGATTTGTCTCTTTCCTCTTAAAGTTTTCAATATTTTTTTCTTGTGTTGTATTTCTGGAATCTCGATAATTGTATGCCTTTTTGTAGCTTTTTTCTGATCATGGCTAATTGTGCCTCAGTTGTCTGTTTGTCAATTATTTTATGATGCTTGGGAAGTTTTAATGTCCTTTGAGCTATCTTATGCTTTTTCACTGATTTGGATTAACTTTATAATATTTTTTTCCATCATCTGGCAGCTGTTGGATTGCTTTTTCATGGTCCCTTGCTATTTTAGGAAGTCTTTCATTAAATGATCACTAACCACACACCTGTCTTCTGGATCTGGTATTCCATCTTCACATTTGTTGATTCTGTTGTGTATAGTTTCAATAGCGTTTTCAGTCTCCTAGATATTTGTTTGAATCTACTTTATGGAATCCAGTTCATTGCGATGTTGGGCATGCATGATTTCCATTATTTTCCTGAGTTCCTCGATTTTTAAAATCTGTGTCTACTCTAGATCCAGTAACATGTCCTTCATTATGGACATCAATTCTTTAGTTATCTAAGTGATTATTTCTCATTTGTTTTTCTAGAGACTCGTTCTCCTGCTTTGTTACTTCTACTGCTACCATTTCAGAAAAGTCAGATGGGTGGCTTTTGATTTTTATCCATCTCAATGTCCCCTAGATTTGCCTTGTGTGACCTGGATGTCTGTGGTTGCACTTTGTTTTCCTGTCTTCTCATTTTCTATATTTTTAATTTGTTTATTGCATCAGTGCTTAAACATTGCTTCTGACAGGTAGCTTTATTAGTAGTATTTAGCCATTATTAGGAAAGGAATGCTTTTTAAAGATGTTTTCTAGGCACAATTGGCTTTTGAATCTGTCCCAAGATCCTTCCTAGTCAATTTACTGGTGATAAGAAGTTGCTGCCTTTTTGGACTAGAACCCAGTTCATTGGTACTGGACTATGATAGTGTGTTTGTTTGTTTGTTTGATTGCTTTTGCAATCCCTTGTGATTTTTAAGAGATCTTTCCATTTGTGATCACTAGCTGTGATCTTGTCTTCTAGGTCTGATAGTCTATCTTTACTTTCTTTCACGTGGTTTTGCAAATTTCAAATTGGATTTTTAATTTCCTGGATATCTGTTTGAATCTGTTTCATGCATTCCATTTTTTTCCAATGTTGGGCATCATTTTTTCCAATGTTGGGCATGCTTTTTCTTTTAATCTATGTCTGCTCTAGGTGTGTTGAGCATGTCATTCATTGTGGTTGTGATCTCTTTTTTTAACATGAGATTCTTTGTGGTCCAATTTCCTCTTTGGTTTCATGGATTTTTTTTTCTTTTCTTTAGTTGCAATCATTTCAGAAATTACATGTATGTGGCTTCCATTTTCCTCTGTCTTGTTGTACCCTTGATTTGTTCAGGTTGGGCTACAGGTCTGGAGTTGCATTTTGCTTCTGAATCTTGTCATTTCTATTTTGTAAATTTTTATTTTTTTCTGTGTTGATTCTTGTAAGTTTTAATAGTACTTGCCTTTATCACTAACTGTAAAGCTTCATTAGGAAATGTCTGTTCTTCAGGGATGTCTTCTAGGTGTAGGAGTTTCGTGGGTTTTGTGTCTGTCCCAAGATCCTACCTTCCTAATTTACTGAGGAAGAGAGGATAATATCTGTTTGGCTCAGTTCTCAGTCCTTTGGTGCTGTATTATGGGTAATGGTCATTACTCCAGACCTTTGCAGTGTTGTTATAGAAGAGAGAAAAACTGATTACAGCCACTTCAACATCCTAGCTAAAGTAGTAAAATTAGCAATAACATCAGCATCAATTACAGCCAAGAATTTGACAAACTGTGATAACTATTAATTTGGAAACTTTACTAAAGAAGCAAGACCTACGGTTGTAGGACACAACTCAACATAAATTGGGAGCTTGTATGCAAAGCATTTCATCTTGATAGAGTAGTTTTACCCTGTGGTGGAGAAATTTAAGAGTAATAGTGGATGGCTGGGCTGGGGATTTAGCTCAGTGGCCTAAGCGCCTGCCTGGCAAGTGCAAGGTCATGAGTTTGATCCCCAGTGCCACAAAAAAAAAAAGAGTAATAGTGGATAAAGAGAGATAAACGAAGATAAATTTAGTCAAAGCAAAGCTGGAGGACAAAGGGTGATCATGCAAGTTTTGGAAAACTAGAGAAGAAGAATGAAAGAGTAAGCAAAGAATTATCAAAGCTAACCAGAACAACTAGAGCAGATGTTCACTCACATGAAAATATCATTATATCAAGAGAGATAATTGAAGAAAGAGAGGAAGAAGATGAATAAATTAGCACAAAAACGGTTCAGAATGGCCATGTTTCATCATTATTGGAGGAGAAGGGTACAGTGGTTTCTAGGTCCCTGATTTCCATTGGAACTTATGCATAAGTAGTAAATCTGCCGAATGTAACCAGGATGTGCAGATATTTGGCCTCTCCAGACTCAGAGAAGCCGACAAAAAATCCAAAATGAACTTGTCAGGAACAAGACTGGAAATCTATGGTTTTGGAATTCCATGGGATTCTTCAGAAAGAAAAAAGTATGATGCAATTAGTAAATATATCTATAAAATTTTAGCCCCCTGTGATAATTTCCTTAAGGAAATATCAAGGGAAAAATAAATTTATACTTTTCACTTATTTTGTTTTCTTTCATTTCTAAAATAGTAAAAACAGCACATCTTAACATGTAGTGCAACTCTATTTTTCAAGCATTATTAGAGCATAATGGAAAAACAAAATTGTACTTTAGACATGGAATGGGATTTTGAAATACACATATATTGAGAAATGATTCCTACAACTGAAGACATTATAATATCACCTTTCATAGATACCTTTTTTATGTGTGTAGTTATAATACCTAAGTTGGGTTCTCTGAGCAGGCTTCAAATATAAAATGTCTTATCATGAACACTAGTGACCATAATGTACATGGGACTCCAGAACTCATTCAAGGTATAACAGAACATTTGTCCCCTGCAATGAGCCTATTCCCGGCAATATGACTTCCAATTACCACCCTTTTGTTCTCTCCTATAATCACACACCACAATACTGTTTTCATTGTTGTAACCTTGTCATGTACTTTGAAATTAGAAGTGTGGTGTCTCTAGCTTTCTTCTTCTTCTTCAAGACTGCTACAGATATGTGAGTGTTTTGTCCATTTGATATGAATTTTAGGATTGCTTTAATTTTACTGGCATAAACCACTGTGGAGATCGCGATAGCAGTTGGATTCCAATTCCTGATTACTTTAGTCAATGTAGAACTTGCAGTAAGTTCATATTTCTGACTTTGATATTTCTGGCTCAAACACATGGGATCTTTTCCCATTTATTTATGTCTCCTTCAACTTCTTTCATCAATGTGTGATAATTTCTTGTATGTGGATCTTTTCATTCCTTTGAAAATTTAGTACTAAGTATGTTGTTTTTCTTGAAATTGTTTTAAACATTTTTTTTGTTGTTTTTTTTTGTTTTTGTGGCACCGGGAATTGAACTCACAGTCTTGCACTTGATGGGCAGGCGCTTAGACCGCTGAGCTAGATCCCCAGCCCTCTTGAAATTGTTTTAAATGAGATTAATATTTTGATTTGTATTATACACGTTTGTATTGAGAGCATTGAAAAGTTATGGTTTATGATGACTTTGCATCCTTCAACTTTATTCAAATTGTTTCATTTTTTTGCTGAAGTCTCTGTAAAATGCACAAACACAGAACTGTGTGTGTGTGTGTGTGTGTGTGTGTGTGTGTATGTGTAAAATAATGTGGTCTAGGAACAGATATAATGTTAGTTATTAATTTACAATTGGGATTATTTTAAATATTTTCCACTGTAATTGCTTTTTTGGTACTCCTGGTACTACTTAAACAAAAATATTGATAGACACTTCTTGTAAGCATCCTGATATAAAAGGCATGCTCAAATTTTCCAGGTATTGAGGGGACAGTGAACTTGTCACGTATAAACTTTAGCATACTGAAGTTCATAGTTTCAATTCGCAGTTGATTGAGAGTTTTACTCATGAGACAGTCTTGAATTTCACCATAGGACATGTCCTGGGTAGTGAAGAAGTAACCATATCCAAAGTGATTCCTGGTCTGGCTCTCAGGTACTAGGAGATGTTCTCCAGGCATTTGGAAAGTGTTGCCTGGTTGGTGTACACTTGATTGTTTAGTATGTTGCCTACTGAATGTTCTAATGTTCTGATTTATGGCTGTGGCTTCGGGACACATCCTATTCATTCCAACCCTTGAAGGAACTGCTGAGTACAAGTCTACTGCCAGTGTTAGCTGTGTGAGAGGCTGGGGACTCAAGGTCAGCTGTGCAGATATGGGATGAAACCTCACTAACGCTGTAACACCAAGGCTTTGGTGACTTCTGTGCTTTCCAGGACTGCAGAAATTCTGGGAAAGAAATGCCTCTGTTACTGTGCAGGGAAAGGCAACTAGAAGCTCCCTTTATGATATTTTTCTTCATGCTGCCCCTGCAGTTTCTTACCTTGCCTGATTCAAATCTGTAGATTTTCCCTATTGTAAATCAGAACCCCAAATAAAAAAAACTCAATTAGTTTTTTGATGACTTCTAAGGAACTACTGATTTAAAGATGATTTTGAGAATGCCTAAACTTGCAGCCAGTGGTGACAGTGAGGTTGGACTTAGCTGACCTGTGCTCTCTATGACAACTCCATGACATGGAAGCTATGAAAGGAGAGAGGAAGAGTGGGCTGAGGTAGGATTGCACATTAGTGTTTGCAAAAAGGAAGTATATATTTTGTCTCTGACACTTTAAGTTTCTTCATTAAGTATATAATCAGCAAGACATTCTTATCAAAAGTCACCAAAAATAAATGTAGCAAAGTCTGTTGAACCATCCAATGCAGTTCAGTTGAGAGAGACAGGTTAGGAATTAAAATGATAGTAGAATCTGCCTATTAGCATTCATCCTGGTGCTGCGTTGAACCTCAGTTTTATAAACCTCACTGTTTTTCCTTAGGGTGCATCATGTTTAGAATTTCAATTATTGTTCCCATGATATTGCTAAAATATTTTTCAAAAATATTTAGATTTCAGCATTTCCTGATAGTCGTACATTTTTTCACACACTAGCAGTAATACATAATTCCTTCCTCTCATCCTTTCCATATGTTGAATTTTTAAAAAGTAGTACATTGTATGGCTTTAAACATGATGTATGACTTTAGTTTGTCAGAAAATATCTCAGAGAAGCTCAGAATCTCATCAACACACCTGCCTTTTTGCCAATTGCCCAAGTTGAATTTCCATATTTGCTGCTTCCTCCTGACTTCAAGATTACAAAATCATAAGAACTTCTTCCATATATTTCAGTAGTGTCTTTGGAGATAATTTCCAGAAAGTTGTAATTGCCTTTGGTAATTAGCAACTGTGGAAGAAAATTGATCAAAAATATCCTTGGTTCCCCAAGCCTCCCCTGTCATTGCCAATACAGGTAAAATGACAATTATAACTATGAGGGAGGTGGAGGTCACAGATTGAAAACCTTTATATCAGGGTTAGGATGCCTCCTGTGCCTACAGTATTGGTTGTCACGATCTTCACCCTGAGTCCACCTTTCTGTAGAGGGATGAGTTCAGGTGAGTATTGTGTAGTTCAGTCTGAGAGGCAGAGTTAGTAAGGAAAGAAATTTGGAATAACAGCTTATGTCTGGGAAGAGATTCTGAGGTAGAAACATATCTATGAGGATGTGGGGGGGAAAGGTAAATATTCCTTAGCTAGGAGTTGGGCTACTAAAAACACATGACAGTCTCACTTCTATTCTAATTTTTGACAGTTTAGAATGGAATTTAATTAAATCCTTGATGAGGTTGAGTGTCAGCAAATAATCACAAGAAAATGAGGCGTTCTGTGCTTAAGGGTGGTAGGAGTTAAATGTAGCTCTGTTGTTCCCACAGTCATACATGAATGAAAGGGAAATTAACAAGATTAGTAATATTTATCATGCCTTCATGTATCTGAGAAAGTGTAGAATAGAGTTTTAAGGATTACCTGCTTATGTGCTGGACTCATGTGTCTGAAATAATTCCTGGAGTAAAAATGAGTTTTTATTATCTACCACTGTTGTACATGCTGCACTTTAGCAGAAGGAGTAATTGTCATCTGTGGAGACACCTGGGCCTGGATGATTATAGTGAGAGTGCTTTCCCACATGAATTTAGAGAAGCTGCATTTACAGAAAAGAGACATTGCAATATCATGTGTTGCAGACGGTAGCTGTTTGGATGAAATAAAATTTGTATTGCTTTTTGTGGTTTAAAAATATTCTTTGCACATTTGGGTGAATTAGGGGATATGGCCCAGTGGCAGAAACTTTACCTAGCATATGTGATGTCCTGGATTTGATTTTCAGCAGTAGAAGGGAAAAAAAACAACACTGAGTTCTAGAGTTTTTTTTCAGTGAGAGTTATCATGGCTATGGCTACAAACATGCTACACAGGGATATACCACTATGCTACATCCTCAGCCTCAGTGTAACAGTTTTAAATATTGACCTTAATTTAAAAATAAGTCTCATGAGATGTCCTTCTTATAAGTTTTTACATGTACAATGAAATGCTGTTGACTATACACACAGTGTCATAGAGATCTCTAGAAACCGTTCTTGTTATTTACTTGGGACATGGTGGTTGTTATTTAGCAACTCTCCATTGCTTCTTCCCTAGTCTCCTGTAACCAACATTTCACTCTTAGTTTCTATGACACAAAGTGCTTTAGATTTTATATAAAATTAAGATCATTGACTATTTCTTCATCTTTGCTTGATTTTACACAATATAATATTTTTAAACTGCATCCACATTGTCAACCATGGCAGATAGCCTTCTTTTGATTTATTTTCCTGCTTGTAAAAAGGCTAATAATATTGGCTTGGATGTACACACAAGTTTCATTAGCTATTTATGCTACTGTGGAAGGTAAGATGTTTCGTCATCATGGGCATTTTATCTATTGCTGCAGTTAACATGAGAGTCGTAATAACTAACAGATTCTGATTTCAATTGTTTTTTTTTTCACAAACACCTAGAAAATTGATCTCAAGAAAGATGGCATGACACTCTTTCTTGCAAATTACTCATACTGATTTCTATCAAGTCCGCACTGTTGTTCAAACTGACATTGTGGAGAGTTCCAAGTCCTACCAATTATGGCCACCATTTTGTTGCTGTTGTTGCTGTTGTTGTTGTTGTTGTTTCTAATACCTGCTGTGATCCATGTGATTCTTATGGCACATGGTGCTATGGGTTTATAGTTCACAACTTATTACTGATGTTGAGTATGTTTTTTTTACATGCATGGCCCATTTGTATTTTCCATTCTGAGAAATGTCTGTCTAAGTTTTGGTAGCCCACAAGTTCACTGGAATATTAGTCTCATTTTGTTTTGAACACTTTTTTCAATTGAGTTATAGAAGCTCATTATCCTATGATTTCAACTTCTACAATGCTCAAGATTTTAGTTTCTCCACACCATCATTTTTATGTCCCTTGTGTTTTAGTATAATTCACTAGCCATCTTTCTTTGATGATAGCTTCTCTGAACTCATATAGGAAAAATTAATGAGTGATGATCAGTAATTGGTAATAACTCAGATTTTATCTACCACTAAATGCTTATGAATATTTCAGTTATTGTAGCTTTACAACAGAGAAATTTAGCACTTAGTTTCCTAAAGTACTAGAATCCATAAGAATTTTCTTTATTTAATGTTAGCAAGTAAATTCTTCTATTACCAAATATTTTTGCATAAATCTTGTATAGAATAAATCTTGCCTCCTTATGAATAAGTTTGTTTTATGACTAAATTGTAAGTAGGAATTTCCATCCACTCTCAGATTCAAATCCTCACTCATCCCTTAAATATGGTGCAAACTTAGAGACATCTTTCAGACTTTCTAAATCTAAATTACTCTTGTTTACAGGATTTTCACCTAGGTATAAAAAATACCTTTGATTGCATTATGTGAGAAGGTATGGACAGTTGTTTTGAAGAAAACAAGAGACATTATGGTAGCCATTGTCGATTTCCTGTTGTCTTGTTCTGAAGTCCTGTGTTGCTTGCATTGTTCTGTTTTGATCTGGTTGTTCTATTTTATTTTGTTTTGCTTTGTTTTATTCTCTTTAAAATAAAAAAAAGATTTAAAAATACCATTATGAAAATTAAGGAAAATCTACCATTTGAAACATTTTGGCATTGAGTCATACTGTAAGTCCTACTTAAATTTTGTACATTCAACTTTAGGAAGTGTCCTGAAAAAAATAGTGAGGTTAATAATTGTCTTGGCACATAGCAGGTTTCTCTTAATATGATGAGAGTAACTGATCACACATGTTCCCTGTGGGATCCTCAGACCAAAATACGAATATGAGTCACTGGGAATCAGCAGAATGGTCTCCAAGAACTTGCAACCAGAGTGGTCTACATATCTCAGAATGCGGATGGGAACAAAGGAAACTTCCATCGTCTTTACCATTTTGCAAGGTTTTTTCATACTGAAGTGCAGAAAAATTCCACTGAACTGATTCTCAGACTTCAGTGACAGTCAATACTTAATCACTCTATTTTATAAATGTCTGCAAGAAAACCACTGTAGTCTGCACCCAGGCTGGGAGATATAGACTGAGGATTTGAGGATTTTGGATTCTAACTTTTGCACTGGAATTACCCTTGTCTTGAGGCAAGTATGTCATCACCATGAGCCCCAGGGGCTTCACGTATGTAGTTCTCCCAGTTACAATGGGTTGGTCATTGTAATCTACCGAACTCTGTTGTTTATAAACTTGATTTTTCTCTGTGTATGAATGCCAAGGAAAAGCAAAACCATAACAAGTCCATGGAGATTTCAGGCAACATGCTTCTGGATTCCATGACAAAAATGAGAGCCACTGGGCACGACATTGCATTATTCTGGGATGTTCCTGTTGGGGATCTTCATGTGTGATGGTGGCTCTGTGAGTTTCATCCTGTAACTGGCAAGTTACACATATTCTAGTGTCAAAACTTCTCCCAGACATATTTTCTGACTTTGCATAGTATCATTTATGTGGAAAGAATGAACAAGGTATCAGAATTTGTATGGGCACAGCTCAGTGGAGTTTCTGAAATGGAGCACAGGTCAGTATATAACAGATCAAAAAACAAAATATTAACTTTAGCCTGAAGCTCCTGTGTCTCTGGTCTAGGTCGTACCATAAGGTTACAGCTCCCTTGGACACACAGGTTGAAATTAGTGACATAGACTAGGGTTCTATTTACAGTAATGTGGTATTTTACATATTAGCTCACTAATACCTGTTTGACATTTTATACCGATAAATTGAATGAATTCTTTCAAGTTTGGCGTTTGCATTCTTTGCATGAAAGCTTTGGAACACTTCCCTTCGTTATTGAATATTACTGATAGGGTTCATTGCCATTGCTTTATAAGAATTCCCTTGCTTAAACATCAAATAGTCAATCAAGTAATATTTGTAATATCTATGGACATGGAGTTGTTTTTGTGATTAAGGCTGTTATGTGTAATAAATAATATTAGTGTTTAGAGGTGTACTGTTTAGTGATATAAGTTTGAATTTCTATTGAATAACTTCAAAGAAAGGAAATTATTCCAACATATAATTTTACCTTACAAGTTTATAATGATACTAACAAACAGCTTTCTAAAATTCTTGAATCCATTGCAATGCTCCCACAAATATACATGTTCTTGGTTTAACTATGTTGCCACATTAATTGATATTTCCTGCCATATTTATTTTAGCTTTCTGCATGACTTATTCTGCTACTTGGTAGTGGTTTTACTTGAATAGTCCTGATTATTAATGTCACTGAACATATTCCATATGTGTATTACCCATTAAATAATGTGTTTTTTGAAATTTCAGCTCAAACACTATCCCATTTTATTTTCTTATATAACCTACAAGCATCCTTCATGATCAACACATGTATTTATTTCCATGTCTCTCTTTACTACCTCTGTTTTTATCTCCCTCATTCTCTGTCCCCTGCAGTCTGTCTCTTTGTATGCAGTTCAGTGTCTTTGTTTGAAAATAGCTCTTAATTTAAATAAAACATACAATTTCATTCATAGAGTTAATGCATTTCTAAGAAATATTATATTCTTCATAGTCAATAAATAATTTTCCATAAAATATTTGATATTTATCTTTTATATGTACATTTGAAATCCAAAGTTGACCTGTTGTATGATGAGTATAAAAATTGATTTTTCCTTTTGCACTATAATGTAAGATTAACCTCAGAATTTACTAAAAATGTTGGATTTTGCTTCTTTCCATATGCTGTCACTTGATCTTTCTCAGTTTAACACCACCTTATCCTTAATGATGACTTTCCCCTAAAATGTGCTGAAAATTCTCTTCAACTCCTCTAACTTTTTGAGATCTTCACAGTCCACAGCAGCACTCCTCCAAAGTTATTTTGTTGTGTGTTATTTACAATGAGGCATTTTACTCAGAGGAATAATTGTTATAACAATTTAAAGGAAATCTTAAAAGGAAATGACAAAATAACTTCCAAAGATTTGGCAATAGGAATAATCTTCTTATCACAGACTATCATTGGTGTCACAGGCAATTTCTTTCTTCTTTACCATTATATTTTCATTGTCCACAATGGAAGGAGGTTAAGGTCCACAGATGTGATTCTGAAGCACCTTTTTATTGCCAACTCCTTAGTTCTCCTTTCTGGAGGAGTTCCTCAAACAATGGCAGCCTTTGGGTTGAAACACATTTTTAATGATACAGCGTGCAAAAGTCTCTTATATGTTGAGAGATTGGGCAGGAGTGTGTCAATTGGTACCATCTGCCTCTTGAGTGTCTTCCAAAACATCATCATCAGCCCCATGGACTCCTGTTGGAAAGATGTAAAAGGTAAAGCTCAAAAGTATGTTGGGTTCTCCCTTGGCTCCTGCTGGATCCTAAATATGTTGGTCAATTTAACTATTCCTCTGTATGCATGGTATTCAACTGTAAAAGATTATGACAGAATCATCAAAAAAGAAGTAAATATAGGATACTGTTGTCTTGTTGATCATGGGGTAGTCATTGGCTCGATCTATATAGCATTTGTGGTTTTTCCTGAAGTTTGTTTTTCTCTGCTTATTGTCTGGGCCAGTGGCTCTATGATTTTCATCCTGAACAGACACAAGCACCAAGTCCAACACATTCATATCACCA
>RJWT010029930.1:0-14742 GCA_004365215.1 Cuniculus paca | reverse complement strand
TCTTTTCCATGGACAAGGCCCTGGGCAGCCCAGTGCCCTTCTAACACCCCTGCACATTGTGCGTCTGGGGCTGTTGAATAGACCCAGACTGCTGGATTCTCCTTTTCTAACTTGGACACTTTTGAGTGATTGAGAGCTACTAAGAGAAGCCAGGGCACAAACCCCAGGTCTACCTGTGCTCCTCAGGCATATGTCTTGGTTTTCTCTCCATGGGTCTTGAAGACGTAGGATAAGTGCTTTGGAGGAAGAGCTGGACTTCATCCAACCATCCACAAAAAGCCTGGGAGGCTGCAGATCCCAGGACTTAGGGAAGGAATACATAGGAAAGGAGAAGGTACTGGAAACTTAGTGTCATGCTTATTGATCACTCGTGAATATTTTGTAAAATATCAGTGTTTTGGCCAACTGTCAATGAAAAAACCTTTTCAATATGAGCTGAAGTTATTCTGAATTCAGTTCATGCAGACTGTCACTGTAAAAGAACTTGTCTCCTTGGTTTTCAAAGTCATAATTTAAAGGACAAACAAGTATGTTAAGTGGCTTTTGTGAACTCCCTGCAATCTTTGCATGCCCAGACTTGTCTGGTACAAAGTATGCAGAACAGACCTGCAATCTATAAACCATGGGGGAAATCAAATGAAACAAAAAGAATCCCTTATATGTGTTTTAAAGTCATACTGTTAGAATATTGTAGGGCATAAATTACTCATTGCCACTATATGATTTTCCTTTCATCACAAAGGGACTTAAATAAGGCTGCTAGGTTACCTGATAAATTCAGCATGCTCCATCATTCCCCAGTAACTGTATCTGCTTTATTTTCTACTGAAAACAATGCTCAAATATCCAAATCATTCTGTTTCTATTATGAAATCATAGGAACAGAGTGGAAACTTCACAGAGATAGCATTGATATAGGAAAAATATAGCTACCCATTTGCTAGATGTCAGATGTCCCAAGTTTGTGACCCCTAAAATTGAAGAATAAATTCCAAGGAACAATGGAGGTTAAGAGTATGAAAAGTTTATTGAGAGCTCCTGAGAGACAGGAGGGCTCCTGAAAGAGGGATGCCACCAAGGCCGTTTGTCAGGGGTAATTTATATAGCAAAATAACAATGTGGGTACAATGTGGGTCAAACTATAATCAAGCAATAAGATTAAAAGTATAGATGCTTAGCTAGTATTGATCCAGTGAGGAAGTAGGGCATATAGCAAGGGTACATGGTTGACATCAATAACCTTGACTTATCTATGACTTCTAAAATGGGACACTTTAGGGAAAGGATGGGTCCAGATGTTCTGGTCACCCAGCTGGGTGTCTGATGCATGCCTGGACTTAATGGACTGGGTAGCATCAATTACAGTATAATCTCAAATTTTCATTCATCCAAGGGAAGCACACAAGTCTGGGCTTCGTGACTTTAATCTTGCCTTCTTCACATGCACCTTAAACCACAGTTTTGATGTGTTTTTATCTTTTGCACTGACTTCTTCAAGGGCCCGTGCCTGTTTGACTGCCTGTTAATTTCTACCTAACTTAGCTGCCTGTAATAGCATGATAATAGCATGATCCCAGTTCTCACCAGGGACCTTGCCTCTAATTTTTCAAGTCCCATTTTGATCTGATAAAAGGGGACTTATTATATGAAGGATGATACATTAAAGTGAATTTAAAAATTTTTTTTTAAATTTCACAAAGTAGTTTTTTCTTAGTACATGTTTGCAGTACGTAATGATTACTTTGCTTGTGTGGAGTTGGTATATGTGTACAGCATTTTAATTCCTTTTTTCATTCCCTTTCCCTCCCCTCCATCAACCCTCCCTCTATCTCTTGATTCCCTTCCTACTTGAGAAAGATCTATCTCCTTCCTTCCTATGATCTATATTTTATTTTGCTCTTTATTTATAATTTGAATTTCTCATTTAAAGAAATGTGATAGTTAAGCTTCAGTGTATGATTTATTTCACTTAACATTGTGGTCTTGAGGTACATTCGTTTTCCTACAAATGACTCAAATTTATCTTCATGGCAGAATAGTACGCCACTGTGTGTAAATACCACATTTTCTTTCTCCATTCATTGGTTGATGGTCATACAGGCTGCTTCCAAGATTTAACTATTATGAATTCTGTTGCTATAAACATGGGTAATGCATGTATCATTGTAATATAATTACTTTAACTCCTTTGGGAAGATACCTAGAAGGGGAAGAGGTGGGTCAAATGGAGTTTCTAATTTTAGTTTTTTGAGGAATCTACCTGATTTCCATAGTCATTATACTAGTTTACATTTCTACCAACAATGTAGAATGGTTACCTTTTTCCTAGCAGCCTCGCCAAAATTGTTTGATTTCTTGATGGCACCCATTCTTCTGGAGTGAGAGGGAATCTCAGTGTTGTTTTAATTTGCAATTCTCTAATGGTCAGTAATGTTGAATGTTTCCTCATGTATTTATTGGCCATTTGTACCTCTTCTTCTGTGAAGTGTCTATTTCACTCGCCCACATTTTGATTGGTCTTTTATCTTGTAGGTTTGTTTTGAGTTCTTTATATATTCTAGATATGAGTCCTCTGAGGAATAGCTGACAAAAATCAAATAGCTGGAAAATTTTTTTCCCATTCCATTGTTTATTGTGCTGTGCAGAAGCCTTTCAATTTGGTATGATCCAATTTGTTGATCAAATCCAGCCTTTTGATGTGTACCACTTTGCTTTTTTTTTTTTTATCCAGGATTGCTTTTGCTATTCTAGGTCTCTTCTGGTTCCATTATGGAATTTTAGGAATGAATTTTAGGACTGTTTCTTCTAGTTCTGTGAAGAATGCTGTTAGTGTATTGATTGGGACTACATTAATTCTGTACATCAATTTTGGATGTATGACCATTTTGATATTATCTACTTAGCCCATTTGTTCAAAAGTTAGTTCAACACTCATATTTCTTTGTCAATTCTTTAAAAATCTAGTTGATCTGTTTGTGTTAATAGAGTAATGAGGTCCCCCACTGTAATTCTGTTGTTTATCTAGTCTTTTATGTCCAGTATTATGTTTTATACAGTTTGGTGTGCCATTGTTTGGTGCATATATGTTAATAATTGTTATCTCTTCTCATTGGATTGTTCCCTTAACCAATATGTAGTGACCTTCTCTGCCTCTTATGATGAGTGTTGGCTTGAAGTCCAGTTTTTCTGAATACAGAATAACTACACCTGCTTTTAGGGGGAGGTTCCTGTTGCATGGAGTACTGTTTTTCAGTCTTTGATTTTAACCTTAGTTTCTTTTTGGTCAATATGTTCTTATAAACAGCATATCATTAGATTTTGTTTCTTCATCAATTCTGCTAGTCTATGTCTTTTGACAGGAAACTGAGACCACTCACATTGAGAGTTATTACTGTTAGATAATGACTTATTCCTGCCATTGCAATATTTTCCTGTTGATGATTCCTTACCTTTCCCTTCTACTTAACTACTCAACCTACCTGTATATTCACTCCATTAGATCTTTTGTCATTTTTAGCTTCATTGGCTTTTTCTAGCAGATCTTTCAGAATTTTTTGCATGACTGGATTGGTGGTCATGAATTTTTTCAGGTGCTCTTCATTATGAAAATATTTTATTTCTCCATCAGTTTTGAAAGATGGTTTTGCAGAATATGTCAGCCTGCGTTGGAAGGTGTTTTCTTCCAGGGCTTGCAACAACACTTCACTCCAAGCTTTCCTGGCCTTCAATATTTGTGTTGAGAAGTCTGTTGTAATTCTAATGGGTTTACCTTTATAAATGATTTATTGCTTTTCTCTGCTTTTAAGTTTTTGTTCTTGTGTTGAACTTTTGGGATTCTATGATGTGTCATGCAGAAGTTATTTTCTGATTATGGTTATTTGGGGCTCAATATCCTTCACTTATCTGTATATTAAATTATTTGCCCTTATTTAGAAAGTTTTCTGCTATTATTTCAGTAAACTTTTTTTATGTCATTTTTGCTGTCTTCTGATTTTTCATTAGTTTCAATTCATCTTACATTAGTCTTCTTTGAGTCACCTAGGAGCTGTTGGGTCCATTTTCATGTTCTCTTGCTGTTTTTAAGGAAGCGCTCATTAATTTGCCACCAACAGCCATGTCTTCTAGTTCTGACACTCTGTCCTCACATTGATCACTTCTGCTGCCTATAATTTTAATTCCTTGCATTTCTATTTGGAACCTTTTAATGGACTCTTTTCTATGCTGGTCATTTATGTTTTCTGTCATTTTGTGTAGCTCTGCTGGTTTCTTATTAGTGCCTTCTATAGGTTCACTGATCATTTTACTTCGCCCAATATCTTATCACTTATATCTTCTGTGACCTTGCAAATGCCTTATTGATCTGTTTTGTGATCTCTCCTGATGTCATTTTGAGGAATTCAGATGCGTGCCTTTTGGTTTCCTTCCCTTCAGTGCCCCATAGATCAGTTTTGGAGGAGTTGGGAGTTTGGGGAGGCATTTTGTTCCCTTGTCTTCTTGGGTTTCTGTTTTTCTGTTGAGTCTTGCAGGTTGATTGTAGTAAAAAGCTTTGCTTCCAGTGTGGAGATCTCTTAATGTCTCCTTTTCAGTGGTGTCCTCTGGGCATGGCTAACTTGTGACCTTTGCCTCTGTCCTGAGTTCCAACCTTCTCTGTTTACATGAGATGGGAGGTTACAGTGTATTTGGCCCAGTACCCAGTTCTCCAGGAATAGGCCATAGTATTGTTAATGACTGCAAGGTGATCCAGATATTGGCACCTCAAGAAAACAAATAGGAACAGCTATGTCACCTTGGTTATAGTAATAAAATCAGCACCAATTTTAGGGTCAAATATAAACTGACTATTGATAAACCCTAAGGACCAATAATGCACCACCACAGAAAAGAGTTCTGTAAATGTAGCATGAACACTAAAACCAAATACTGGTATAGTAAATATCTACTAAATGGAACAACTTTACTTCTACTAACAATAGAATAGTATTCAATAGCAATAGCATAAACTTAACTAGTTTTCTAGAGATTCATAACACTTAATAATTATACTAGTAAAGTTATAGGGGACAGAAAACCAGAGAATAAATAAAGTAAAATTTAAGCAATTAATAAATGGGATATGAGGAGAAGAGAAAAATGAGAGCGGTTCCTATTGAGGGATAAAAGGAAATTAATAGTTTTAGAGAAGAGTCACAGGACAGAATGAACAAAAAAGATAAACAGAGAGTAAAGTACCAGAAATGAAAGATAATAAGGAAGAGAAAGAGAAGTTGAAACTAGAAAAAAGAAAAGACACAAAACAAAACAAAACAAAAAGGTGTAAAAACTCCAACCCCCCCCCAAAAAAAACTGAGTCAAATAAAAAATTCTTGTGTTTTTGAATGAGTGGTTTCTCTTCAAGATCTGCAGTATTGGAATTCAGTTGATCATGCTGTTCTCTACCTACCTTAAAGGCCTATGTGTTTTTAAGGTGTCCTCCCTGCACCCGAGGACCTCTCTGTTCATGAACCCCAATTAGTCTGTGATTATCTCTCAAGCCAAGGTATGTCCCTCCTCCCACTGGTGAAGGGGAAATACTATCAGCCCTCTGGTCCTGTTGGCTGTAGATCATGGAGTAAGGATTCAAGTGAACTGTTGGACTTAATTTTTTTGTTGTTGTTGGCCTTAATTTTGACAATCATGGTGTCTGATTGCTCACTTCTTTCCTTGGGCATTATCCTTATCCAAGATCAGGTCAATTGGTTAGTCCTTGCCTCTGCTGCCCCATGCCAAGAGGAAGCAAGATGTAGAGCCAGCTTGAAGTTTGTGGATGGTCTTGCCCTTGTGCTGAGGTGGGGAGCTGAGCCAGCATCCAGCATGGGCCTGCTTGCCCATGTGGAGTGGGGGGGACCTACATCTGGCTGCACTTGCACTTGCGTGCTCATGTCTGAGGATCTCAAATCTGAGGCCAGCCTAGGGCATCTTAGCAAGACTTGAAATCTACCACTGCCACCATCAGACCCTGATACAAGGCCCTTGAAAGTTTTTTTTTAATGTACTGACTGCTGCTCTGTGTTCCCAGATCACAGTTCCATTTGGATGCATAGTTCAAGTATTAACTCATTTCCTGTTCCTAAGAACACTCCCCGTAGTCACTTGAGGCTGTAGCATTACCCCAAGATAACTCACAGTCTACAGTTCTAACCTCATCTCCAATGTTTGCTACAAATATCTTGACTATTACTGTTTATACATTGCTCTAGTATACTGACAGTCTTTGGAAACAAAAGACATGCTTATATTTGTAGTACTCTGTTTTTAGTAGTGGGATTTCCATTTACAAAGTAGAATAATTACTGATCCAAGAAAATCAAATGTATGCTGACAGTAAGCTGCACTTTTTTTCTAAATTGGGAAATTTTGAAAGTTTTCATTAGTCACTTTTCCTAGGACTGCATATAAACACAAAAATACATACTTTAGTATCCTGTAAGAATTAGAGTCTACCCACACATGATTTTGTTCTTTCAAGCTCTTAAGTATATAATTTGGTAACACACTAAAAGAATATTGAGCTGGGGATTTAGCTCAGCAGCCTAAGTGCCTGCTTGGCAAGTGTGAGGTTGTGAGTTCGATCCCTGGTGCCGCAAAAAAAAAAAAAAAAAAGTTTTGGGCCGGGGATCTAGCTCAGTGGCCTAAGCGCTTGCTTGGCAAGCGCAAGGTCATAAGTTCAATCCCCGGTGCCGCAAAAAAAAAAAAAAAGAATATTGAACAGCATAACCACAGATTTTTATATTACCTTTCAAGGATTTAAATTGTATATCATCTAGAATCTAAATATCCCTGGGTAAAGATATTCTTATTCCCATTTAGCAGATTAAAAATTAGATTAATGATATGTTCAACTGCAAATTGATTAGCACAGATTGAAACTCAACTTTCCAATTCTGTGTCCCATTACCTAGATCCTTTACCTAGTTCATTGGCTATATTTCAAAACTGCCTTGCAATATACAGAATTAGAAAGTCCTCTTTGTATCAAATGTGAGTTAATATAAACTAAGCCATGTTCAACATTTAGTTTAACTCCTTAAGAAAACAATGAACTAGATCCTTTTGGTTAGACAGGACAAGTTCTAGTAGAATCCTAAAGGAAGAAAATTCTTTAGGCCATGAAGTGACTTACCCCATTCAGAATTATTTCAAGCTAAATTTACTCTGAAGCAGCTTTAAAAAGCCTATGTCAAGCTCCAGTCAAGGGCTCTGTTCAGTGTCTGTACCTGTCACATGCTGGTTCATCTCAGATGTCTCCACAGCTATAATTAAAGACTTAAGAGTTTCTAAAAATTTGTAAATGCTTTGAAATCTGCTAGATTTGCCAAGGTCTTTTTTTGTAAGAAAGGGTATATTTGACAAATATTAAGTTAGCACAAGTAAGAACTGTTATTAATTAATTTGACAGTGGCAGTGGGCCACAGGTGATTAAGTAAGGCATCTTTGTGGCCAAAAATATCTAGAACCTTATATAAAGCTAGAATGCAATTAAAGAAGCAAATTGAGTAATTAAATTTCAAATCACTTTTGTTCATACATAATTTTTAGATAAATGAAAATCTATCCTTAGAACTAGCATTTCCAAAAACCAATCTCTAGATCTCTGAGGAAAACAGGGAGCAATTCCTTTCCCAGAAATATTTGCTCATAAAAGCCTTAAAAGCCCAAAAAGGGTACACAAAATTTGTTTGCAATTAGCTAAGCCAGCATCTGCTTTGGTATTCTGGACTACTGACATATTTCCTCAATTGTAGTTAGCTTACAACCAAGAATGTTTGATTGATGTTTTATCAATATATAAAATAGTAATAGCATGTTAGGATTTGCTCAAGAACTATAAAAAAATGTTGACTTAGATTAAAACTGTGATGTTGTGACACTTAAACTGATGCAGTCATTTACTCAATCTGACAATGGAAAATATTAATTTGTAAAAACAATCACCTACATCCATGACCACTCTTAAAAATGTAATTTGTTCTTCACTGAAGATTTCTCAAATGTCAGTTGGGAAATTACCAGCAGTGCCTTCATAGTTCTTTCTTTTTGGAATTCAAATAGTTTCTGTCTATATTATTAGTTCTAACAGCAGAGTTTGAAAACAAATTAAAATTGTGATATAGCAAACTAACTGAAAAAGGCAAATATTTAATGGAGTCTTCTGGTTGGATTTCGATGACACCATATTCATTGACATGATAAATTGAGAGTTATTTGCTAAAAATTTCTGAAGAATGTGTTTTGAGTGTGTGTGGTGCTGGGCATTAAACTCAGTGTCTCACACATGCTAAGCAAGTGCCCTATCACTAAGTCAGACTCCCATCTCATGTACTTTTAAAAAGTTCTAACTCCATAAAAATGTAGAATGCACTGAGCCAGGCATGATGGTGCATACCCATAATCCCAGCACTCTGGGAACCTGAGGCAAGGGGGTCACAAGTTCAACCCCAGCCTGGACAACTTAGAGACATAGTGAGATCCTGTGTCAAAATAAAAACAAAAATCTAAAGGGTTGGGGATTTGTGTAGCTCGAGGTGAAGGCCCTGCGTTCAATCCTGTGTACCACAAAAAGAAAATTTCACACATGCACACACACACACACACACACTACACTGTGTCCTGGAATATTCTGGGGAAAATACACCCTCCATTTTTGCTTTTTATAAGACATTATTGGGATGTAAGCAACTGCACAAAGTGGGGGGTTCAGTAAAGAGCTACAAGGATGAAGGAATCACCGTGCTTCCTTTTGTGCCGGAAAAGAAACACAATCTATAAGTGATGTTATTCCATAGACCTGGCTGATTTCTAGGGTAGCATAACACTGTATTCAATGAAGAATTTTTTAAACACTTACTATATGAAAGGTCCTACAGTGGACCAAGGAAAACTTGGCACCAGACAGGGACCAAACTTGCGTGTGTGCACACGTGTGTGTTTGTGTGTGTGCATAAACACCAGTCTTAAGGCTAGAAAGCTGTACTTAACTCTGTCAGAAATTAGTTTTCCACATACCTGCCCTGTTCCTCTCGATTTCCCCCTCTCTAACCCCATCTAATCTCCATATTTCCTCAACACTCCCTGTGGTGGTTAATTGACTAATTGTCAACCTTAGCAGGACAGCCAGCTGAACTGAGTTGGCATGGTTCTGGCAGTAGATGACCCACTTAAGGAGGCCTGTTGCCTGAACAGCATAAAAGGAAAACAGGAGGGAAGGATGTCACGCTGATTTCCCTTGGAAGAGCTTTGTGCCTGTAGCTTCGCTGCTCATTTTCATCAAGTTGCTCTTCTTCAGAGAAGCTTCAAGTGTTCTCTGTGGCTGAGCTCTGGTCTTTTTTTTTTTTTTTTTCCTTCTTTCTTTCTTTTGGTACTGGGAATTGAACTCATGACCTCACATTTGCCAGGCAGACACTGTACCACTGAGCCACATTCCCAGTCCTGAAGACTTGTCTTCATTGGACAGGACAGGAGTAGCATACCACCCTGGCTTAGTCGATGTGGCAAAGTAGGGTTTTATTTATTTATTTTTTTCCTTTTGTTTTTGATACCAGAAATTGAACTCAGGACCTTGCCCTTACTGGGCAGGCACTCACACAGCTGAGCTATCTCCCCGAGCTCTGGTCTTCACCTTCGTCAAGGATAGCTGCTGTCTCTACCTTTGCCTTTGCCTAGAATGCTGTCTCCTGGTTCTCAGATTCTTCAGCTTCCAGCACCACCTTCCAACCTGCCAGTGCAGACTCCCCAGCCTCCAGCAGGGACCGCTGGGCTTTGTGGCAGGCCCTTCGGTCTAACATCGCAGATTCCTCAGTCTCCTGATGCGGACTCCTATGGGAGCTTGGCCTGGGTGCCAGGCCTTCAGCTGGATTCTTCAGATCTCTAGTGCTTGGACAGATGTCTTGAACTCTTCTGCAACTGGCTCTGTGGGTGGCTATTGTCAATTAATTTTGTAAATTTCTGTGTCCTGCATTAGATCAGTTTCTCTTGCAAATACTAATACACTCCATAAATTCAGAACCAGGAGAATCATTCACACTGCTGTTTGATTCATTCATAAAGTGGAAGTCAAAAGCCATTATCTGTGAGCATCTATCTTTCTCACTCAAAGAGACGATAGTCAACTGGACAATTTTAAATTCATAAACTGGTAAAATCACTTTTTCCTCTTTTTTTAGGAGTTACAATACATTTAATAATTTGGTGGGGAAGAGGTGACATTATGATCGCTATTTCTTAAACTAAGAGGATAGAGGAGGGCAGAACTGGAAGTGATAGTCAAATATGTGTAAGTGGAGTTTAGTTCGCTGTTGACATGATCTCACTTCTGAGGTCATAAAGGTTTTTTTATCCCTTAGAACTACCACAGCTTATCAATATCTGAAAACTTCATGTCCTTCCAGTTGAAGTTTTTGTTAAAATGCAGACTAAACATCCTGCAGAAGCGACACTTTGTTATCAGTCATTGCTTTTGTGGAAGTACTCTCCATTCCTTCTTGAAGCACCTTTTGATAAAGAGCAGGATACTGAATACTGCAAAGACACAGAGAAGCACGGACACAGCGTGAGTAGGATGTAGCTTGCCCCACACAGTCCATGCACTGGCAGGTTGGTCCACAGCATGGTGATGTAACAGTGTGGTGGGGCCTTTAACGGCAAGACATGGTGGGAGGTCATTAGGACCCGAGAGTGCAGCCCTCAGGAAGGATTAAGGTAGTTCTTGCGGGTGCCTGGATAGTTCTCTCAAGATTTCATAAAAGCAAAAGACTGGCCTCTCTCTGCACTCTGACTTCCTGTTGCACCATGTGACCTATCTCTCACAGTGCTCCTGCTATGATGCCACCCACTTTGCTGTAGCCCGGGAGCCTTGCCAGAGGCTGAAGGGTGGCCCTGTCCTCTACTTTCAACCTACAAAATGTAAGCCAAATAAACTTCTTTTCTTATAAAAGTTCACTGCCTCACATGTTTTATTATGGCAACAGAAAACTAATATAGACACTTTGCCTGTTTTTCAGTTGTGTTGATATTTGCTATGATGCAAAATAAATAAATAAATGAATAAAAAAAACTGGCTGTTATGGATTAAGAACTGGTGGTCAACTTGGCACCAGCTGAATTAAATCGGCATGGTGCTGCATTTAGACAACCCACCTGAGGAAGGTTGCCAGCATAAAAAGAAACATGGAGGGGAAGAGCAGAGGCATTGTGGGTTCTCCTGAGTGCCGTTGTTTGGAGCCATTGGTTCTCCTGGAGGAGCTTATCAGGCTGGCTCCCCAATATGACTGGCTGTTATCATCGGAGGAGCTTGGGACCTTGGTGAGAGTGGCTGCGGTTCACTTTGGGGAGCTCTGGTCTTTGTGTTGAGCATCACTTCCTGGCTCCGGAGGGGAAGATGGTTGCTGTTCAGACTTCAGAAGTTGTCACGCTGGCTTCCTGGCATGTACTTGACTGTTCTCATCGTTGGAGGAGCGCGGGACTTCGTCATCGCTGAGGATGGCTGTGGTACTTTCTGGGAGCCCTGGTTCTTATTTGAGCGTTGCTTTTTGGCTACACTGTAGAACCCTCAACCTACTAGCACAGATCCTTCATCCTGCTGGCAGAGACTTCCTAGCTTCCACTGCTGGCCTATGGCCTTTCCAGTATAGACTTTGGTGTTGAGGACAGATTTCCTACACTTTCTTATGTCTAACAACTGGGTAACCATTTATAAATAATATTATAAATTCTGTGTCCTGATTGTAATCTTTCTCCCCATGACTCCTGACTATAACACTGGCTTACTAATAGATATTTATATTTTTTCTGTGACTTTTTTAAAAAACAATTTCAAGCTTGTAGAAAAATGATAGTACTACAAGAAATTCCTATGTGCTTTTTATCCCCACTTTATCAAGCCCCTACTTTATCATTTTCTCTATGTTCACTCAGTAGTTTGCATAGATCTGAGTTTCCATCTGTTATCATTTCTCTTTAAACAAAATAGCTTTCTTTAGAATCTCTTGCATAGCAGATTTGCTGCTGCTAAATCATTTCAATTGTCATTTGTCTGAAATATTTATCTACTGTATATTTGGCTGGACATGGTGCTGTATGCCTGTAATCCCAGCACTCGGGAGGCTGAGGTAGGAGGATTGCTGCAAATTTGAGGCCAGCCTGGATTACAAAGAGAATTCCAGGTCAGCCTGAACTACATACATAGTGAGACTCTGTCTCAAAAATAATAAAATAATAATAAATACTATATATTTGTAATAGTTGTTTTCAAGCGTTTTCTAATTCAACATTGAGGTCAGGTTATAGTAACTATCTTTTCTCTTGACTGTAGGTCTCTTTTTCCTATTCTCTTCAATCCTGTAATTTTTAAATTACATATTAGACACTGTGAACAATACAATGTAGAGTTTCTAGGTTCTGTTGACTTCCTCTGAAAAGTGCTGATTTTTGTGCAGAAGGCAATTCCTGTGGTGGGTTTCATACTCTAATTCCTACTCTGGGCAGCAGCTGAAAACTCTTCTCAGTTCTTTCAGCCTTTTAGCTATTTGCTTTCTCCCAGGCTTCTAAGAGACTCCTTTGTAGATACATTGTTTAGGGATCAGCCAAGAACTTGACAACATTTATATGCAGATTTTGGAGTGTCTCCCTCTGTGCTCAACTTGAATGGACAGAATTTTTTTAATATTTAATTTTATTTTTGTGATGTTGGAGAATAAACCCATGCTCAGCAAACACTCTACCACTGAGCTATATTCACTGGGCCTAACTTTTTAAACTTCAAAATAATATTATTCACAAGACACTTACAACCCCTTCTCCTCCATCCTGCAAACAATAACAAAATAAAATGTAATACATTTGCTCTCCTCTGACAAATACATTTATGTTGTGTATTTTCTCAAAAATACAGATTTCTCAGGACAAAGCTAGTTGCAGTTAAGTTTAACAACATGAAGCCAGCTGCACTTTATAAAAACCCTTAGCTTTTTTCAGTTGGTTTGAAATTTCTCAAAATATATCTTTATAAAAATTTCAAGCATGAGTCACTCTTTTATAAGTGAGACCTCTGAGTTTCTCTATCTGGAAGAAAAGAAACTGGAGTTAAGACCATCAACAAAAAACAGATGGGTCAATACAGTACATGTTTGGCATCTAATGTGGAGCTGAACCATATGCCTGCCCCCAGTGTGGCCTCTCTTACCTCACTTTCCTACCTAGAATGTGCACTGTTCCCAACCTACTTAAGTAGTTTAATTTTTTACTATATGCTAGATAAAGGGCAGGGAATACAGTTAGTATAGAATCCAAAGGTAAATACTGCTCTTTTGATCAGGGTTAGAGGTTAAGAAACAGGAATTTTCAGCTTAATTCTTCATCACCATTCTTAAATCCTTACACAAGACCTGTCTTACCCACACAGGATTCCACAAGGATGAAGAGACAAAAGAGGACATTTTTCTTTTGCAAGTATGGCTCTGGCTTTATTACAGAGTCAAGTGGGAAATAAATTAAAACTAAACTCACAGTCCCCATTCAAAGTTCCACTTTAAATATAGGTTGGAGCTAGGCCACGTGTCCTGATTTCCACTGAGATTCCTGGCACCCCTTCCCACTGCCATTCTGCTACTAGAATAAAGCATCCTGTGAGAGGGTGGTGTACTGCTAAAACATGGCCCATACTCTAGAACCATCACTTCAGTGAACTACTTGGCTCCCTCAATATTCTGTTTATTCTCTTAATTATATTTTCCCCATTAAATTTATTCTTATTATCTCAATATCAGAACTATTTTTATTACAATTTTACCTCATTTCTTCTGAATACTTAAATATTTTTGAAATTGCAATCTTCCCATGAACCCTACATTTGAGTTTCTGACGAATTCCATAAATATCCAGACACAGCATGAGGCCAATAGTGAACATCTGTGCCCTGTGAAGCTAACTTCAGGCGTTAGAGCAGCTGGCTGCCAGCCCCAAACACCCATCCGTTAACATACTCGCTGTGTACTAACAGCGGCCAGCCGGTACTTACACCTTGGAAGAGGAGAAAGGGAGGAAAGGGGGACATAACTGTTGACTACTACTTCATCTGCCATTTCATTCTGCTTCCAAAGAAAACAGTTCCACCGGATCATGATGGGCGCCAGGGCAGAAGCAGGCTGCGGGCTGGGGTCACTTTGAAGTGTGGCTGCAGGGCTTCCATCTCTTCCCAGCTCAGCTGTTGAAGCAGGGAAGTAACTTCAAAGCTGGACCTGCTGCTGTTCCTGCCAGTGGGGTGCCTGTGATTCCCTCACATGGCTTTAAGGAGGAAGTGAGGAAGAGCACATCCGCTCTCATTTGCCACATTTTGTTGCTCCCCAATCTTGAGGTTTTAGTTATGACTGTATCTCGTGAATGCAGCTAAGACAAATGATTTCACTGTGTAATTTGTATTTCTTTATGTAAGGTATTTTTACAAATCTGAGATGGCCAGTTTTTCTAACCTACCCGGACTGTGCCACATAGTGAAGACTGAGCCACTGTCACCCCTGATTAAACCCTCTGCCCATGAAAATGTGAGGAAGTTCTCCTGAGGCAAAGAGAGTTGAAGACTGTCCCCTGGCTGTTCTGCTACTGCTCATCCTCTCAGACTCACTTGTGAATTAAAAAGAACCATTCCACTTGGTCAATAATTCACCTTGTACAGAGTACTGTCTACATTTTTTTGATGCTATAGTAAATTTT
>RJWT010029929.1:0-14784 GCA_004365215.1 Cuniculus paca | reverse complement strand
CTCATGAGTTCGATCCCTAGGGCCACAAAAAAAAAGTATTTTTTTCAAGTAACAGAAACAAAAACAATTGAACATAATCTTACCCCGACGGTCTGTACATTTCCTGGAACGGTCCCCTTATTCCACTTCCAGTGCCAATCTGCTCCATCATTACAGCTTGAAAGTGCCCCAAGCCCTCTTCCTGGCAGTGATAGAGGGGGCCCTCCTGAGAGAGGCCATTGGCTTGGGTGGCCACTGGATGGTGAGGTGGGTGGGCAGCCACTGGGGAGGAGTATGCTCGGGGCGGAAAATGACTAGCTGGTCGCTGAGGTGTGTAAGGAGGCCCCGTTTGTAGCATCACACCATGGGGAGGGAAAGCAGGTGAACCAAAACCCATCCCTGAACTCAGAGGAGGAGGAGTTCCATAAAGATATTCATTGGCTGACAATGAACTCTGTCGCTTCGTAGCTGCATTATGGTTGTCTAAGTCTAAAAATTCTTTGGGACTCTCTGGCCTCTCCACAGATTCATCCGGCTTTTCTTCCTCTGGACCAGGATTCTGCCCATCTGTTGGGACAACTTTAGCAGCCACTGCATGTGTTCGAGTTGGGGAGGTTAGGGAGGCACTCAGAGTCTCACAGCCTTGCAGATCAGCCACGGCATTCCTATCTGAGAAAAGGGATCGCTGCGGGGGAGGGTGACCTGCTGGGGACCCACCTGCACTTCCCTGGGGATGGAGAGGTCGCTGCCAGTCAGAAAAGCCCTGTGGACATGTATAGTAAGGAGTTCGCTGGTAGTGAGAATAGGAAGGCTGAGGGGGCGGTTGGTAGGAGTACCTCATTCCTTGAGGGGGCCGGTACCGGGGAAAGACTCCAGGATGCGGACTGGTAGACTGAAAGCTCCTGGGGGGAAAATGCTGAGGATGCGACATTGCTGACTTTCCTCCCATCACAGGGCCCAACCCTTGCAGGCCTGGATTGATGTGGTAATGTGCAGCTGAATTAGAATATTCCAGGCCAGGCATGTACAAGGGGGAAAACTGGCTTACAGAGCCTGCCATCAAACTGGGGTCTGCGCATGGGGGTGTAGCTGCATTCTGTCCTGTACACGGAATGGTCTCTTGCAGTATGTTGCCTCTGGGGCAGAGTGGCTTTTCGGAACCATTGCCACCAAGGCCCTTCCCCTCTGATCCACAGGGGGATGCTTCACCAATGACGCCATTTTCAGGCAAAGGCCCTCTACCTGCAGCCGCAGAGAGGTTCCTCATACAGCCTTGGGGAGCTGGGCTGGGGCAGCTGCTGCCTGAGGGCCAGGTGGTCTTGCCCTGTGCTGTTTGACAGTGGTCTGAAGATTCTGAGGCATCACTTTTGAGCTCTGGGTCCACTGTTTCCCTTTCTTGTGGGGAGCTCTGCCTGGGACAGTCAGACTGCAGGGGAGGTGTGGGGTGAGGTAGCTGTTTGAGGTAAACCCCCTCTGAAGCACTGATGCTGGGTGGTTTCTCTTCAAGCCCAGGCAAGGGCTCTGCTGAAGAGGAAAAAACAAAACAAAACAAAATTCAGTAGCTGAAATGACAATATTAATGGAGGTGGTAATAAAAAAGAATGTAGTAAGCACGCAGATGGTGAGGGCCATGGCTGAGGTAACACATGGCACTTCAAGTGTTACCTAGGTATTGTAAGAGCCCCTGAAAGGAGTCATGATGCTGGGGGCCTACAAACTTCCCTTTTGCAGACCTAAAGGTAGAACCTAGCACCTCTATGGCTGCTCACTAAGGCCTAGCAAAGAACAGAAGCACTCTGACCTCCCTCCTCCTATGCAGTGCAGTCAGTCAGATTAGTAAGAGGCCAAGGTGGAATTCACAATCTCGTGGATTCCAGGTACACACGTGAAATGTGGCAAGAGTACTAGGCATTCAAGTAGGCCACGTGGCTGACTTCTGCCCTTTAAAACAGAAACTCCACAGGAACAGGAGTGTCTTCTCACAGTATTCTCAGTACTTACCCAAAATATGGGCTTAGCCAAGATTTGCTGAATGAATAAACTTTGAAAGTCTTTTAAAAAAAGTGCTGAAGATGGAACCCAGGACCTTGTGCATGTAAAGCACATGTTCTACTACTTGGCCTACCACTTGTTTGGAAAGCTTGAGATAAGATGCCTACAGGAAAAACAAAACAAGACAAAAACAAAACCAAAACAATTTCCAAAAGCATTTTAGTGAACTTTAATAAACTCGATCAAATTAATTTACTAGTCTCAAATCTTTGCCTTAATTTATCTTATGGCACTGACACATTAGTAAGGTCTAAAAGACCACAGTAATATGACACACATATACGATCTAAGGACAAAGTTCTTCAAGTGTGATCAAAATTTTATTCTGGTAATAGTCTTTGAGGACAAAATTAAGGATTCACAATGACTTTGAAAGAACTAAGATATCTCAGGCTATTTGAATTAAAGGTGGCCTTAATGATCAAAGTACAAATAGTACAATAAAAAGGAAAAGGAGGGCCGGGGATCTAGCTCAGAGGCCCAAGTGCCTGCCTGGCAAGCGCAAGGTTGTGAGTTCAATTCCTGGTGCCGCAAAAAAAAAAAAAAAAAAAAGGATATTTTTCATTATTCAGTCAACACAGAACTTGGTAACCAGCAAACAGACTTTAAGTAAGGTGCAATGGATGGGAGTGTTCTAAACTGCTGAACTGCACATGCTACCTAAAAAACCATTACTAGAAACTGTGGTGGAGCCAGTGTGTACCCAGGAGTTTTCAAAAAGGAAACTGAAAGTTAAGTCAATTTCCTGAGACATTTTTATCACCTTTAGTGGGCCCAAATGTCTCCATTTCCCAGCTGCATACTGACGAAAATTACATACAGCATATACTAGATATCTACCCCTAGGGGTAACCATTACACAAAAATCTTTTCATGTTTCTCTTTGCGTTTAATCTTTCTTTACTTTCCTTAAATGACATTCCTAAGAAATAGGTTCAAGCTTTGCTAGACTGCACTGTAATTGTTCTTAGTAGACACAGGCACATATTCAAGGAATCAGAGGAAACAGACAGAACTAATTGCCTAGCAACAGCTTTCCATTTAGTTAATTTGAGAGGCAGTGTGAGGACGTAGTGGTTAAGAATGTGGATGATAATTTGAGTCTGGGCTCAAATCTCAGCTCCACCATGTACCAGCTGGTTGACAACAAACAATCTAATATCTCTGTGCCTCTGATTTTCTATCCAGAAAGACAAGGATGTTAATAGTAGTTGTCACAAACACTTGTTCTGAGAATTAAACAAGTTTTATGAAAGTCTAAAAAGGAGTTCCTCCCACACTAAGTACCAATCATTGTAACAAACATTATTATGATGCTGAGATTTTACTTTTTATTTTTTTTTTGTGGCACCGGGGATTGAACTCATGACCTCGCGCTTGCCAGGCAGGCACTTAGGCCACGGAGCTAGATCCCCGGCTACTTTTTATTTTTTTGAGACAGGGTCTCACTGTGCAGTTCGAGCTAACTGTGAACTCAGAATATAGCCCAGGCTGACTTTGAATGCACAGCAATCTTCCTACCTCAGCTTCCCAAGTGCTGGGATTACAGATGTGCGCCACCATGTCAAGTGACGCAGAGATTTTTTAGACTAAAGGAGTATGATACCAGCCCCAACCTGAGTTGTTCCGGAAAGAAAGGCTGGAAATCAGTTTACATTTGATTTTACATTCTGTGTGAAAGGATTACTGTTAAATTAACAGCTGATACAGCCAAAAGTCGTAATAAAGAAATTACCTTGGTCCTTCTCAGGCTCTTGCATCTCACTGGTACCCTGTGTCCTCCCAGGGTTGCCTGAGGCAGGCTTGGGGGTTGACACAGTTACTGATACTGAGTGAGCCACCTGTGGAAAAGGGCCAGGGAACTGGGGGGCAGTGGGCTGGCGGGGGTGGTAAGGCACACCTGGTGGGCAGACGCGGGAGGACAGCTGCTGCATGGCGATCATCTCAGGACTGTCCATCATGGAATCCCCTCCATGCACCCCCCGCAAGGCTGGGGATGGCCCTCCAAAAAGAGAACTTGCTGCTGGGGCTGGAGGTGGTTGCAACCGATGTCCAGCAGACTTACAGGGTGGTCGCATATACCCTGAGGAAGGAACTCCATGAGGTAGAAAGCTTGACTGTTTAGGCCACTGGTTTGAAGGGATAGGTGGTCTCATCACTCGGGAATCCATCATGTGACCAAGAGGTCGTGACTGGTGAGAGGGTCCTGGCCCCAGGGGGGGCTTTTCATCTGGCCCCAAGGGTCCTGGGTTGGTACCTACATGGTTCCCATTCCAGACAACACAGTGTCCTCGGTTTAGATACTTGTATGACTGATACATGTGGCTGGGAGGAACTTCTGGGCTCTCAGCAAAGTCTGGGGGTCGAGCTGGAGCCCCACCCTGGCGAGGAGAAATAAACCCTGGCTGGAATGGAGCTGGAGGATACAGGTTTCCATCTTGACTGGGACCACTCATCTGCCCAAGCTGCAAGGAGGCAGGGTGGGATCTCATGTTAGAAAGGTGAGTCAGTCCCCCACACATTGACTTTTCTTCAGGAGCACCTAGGTGAGGTCCTCGGAGGCTGCCAATTCCAACTGCAGGCTGGCAACAGAAAAGACAAGAGGTCAAAGTTAATCAGACTCACACAGCGAAGCAGATCTTTGTAACGTGCTTTATCAACATGGAAAACCCTCTCTCTCTGAACTGTGTCTGAGGGTCCTTGGCCACCTCACCTCTGCACGGGGTGCTTACCTGCACAGAGAGGGGCTGGTGTTGCATGGGTTCTCCTGGGTGTGCTTCTGGGGCCTGGGAAGAGCCATATAAGTGGGTGGGCTCTGCTCCTTGAAGAGGGCCAAATGTTCCAGGCACTGCTGGCCTCTGGTGCAAGAAGGTGGGAAAGAGAGACAGACTGACACTGTGTAGATAATAAGGGTTTCTCTAGGGACTGCTAGTACGTGCACTACCCTGGGCAGGTTCAGTCCTGACTTTGTAGTAGGTTCCCTGGCCAGGAGAGAGAAGATTAAAACTGTTTTTTTTTTTTAAAAAAAAAAACTACCTACCCCTGGTATACCCAGAGTCCTTTTAGTTACTGTGCTGTGAATGGCAACCTACTACCGAAACTTAATGCCTCACATATGTGTACAGTTTACGTACTATATGTATTTCTATGCTTTACACAAGAAAAGAGCAAGTTTATTTTGTTTTCCCTTGAAGTCTTGCTATGTTTATGTTGCCCAGGGGGACCTTGAACTCCTGAACTCAGATCAAGCGTCCTCTTGCCTTAGCCTCCCAAGTAGCTGGGACCCTGTATGTGTACCTTCCCACTCCCTGCCTTTATTTAACCCTAACCTTAGCCCACACTAAGAATACATGATTCATATAATTAACAGAAAGGGAGATTTGAAATAGGGGGAGGAATGAATGAAGAAAAACAAATCACCCATGTAATGATTTTGGAGGAAGTGCCAACTAGATAGCCCTTCCCTCCTTGTGATTTTTGCCAGCTTGGAGATCACCTCCTTACCATCTGGTTTAAAAGTGGGGCCTGGTTGGGTATCCCACCACAAGGCAGGGAGCGAGAAAAGCCTCGGCCGTTAGAAGTGCCTGCATCTCGAGGGGGCTGTGCAGAACTTCTGCTCTGATCATCCCGAGAGGAAGCTTGGCGTGTGGGGGGCAGTGATTTTCCTCCATTTTCCACTGGCTGCTGTTTCCTGCTGGGTCCTTCAGAGTCTCTAGAGCGAGTCCATACATGGCTCCCACTACTTCGCCCAGCCCTACTCCGTCTTTTCTCTCGCTTTTCATCCTCTCGAATCCAAAATTCTTCATCTGTATCCCCATCTTCACCAGGAAAGTGTTTCATCATTGCTCGATGGAAACATCTCTCTAAATTATCAGACATCTTGGTGTACTCTGTAAGAACAACAAAAGGATTGACCTGTAGTATAGTTTAAATACAGCTGGGGTATACTCTACGTTAATTCACCATAGGGGTAACATTACTTTGTCGAGCTATGCTCAGAAAATGAAGACATGGGTTTCTGTTCACAGAAGAACAAGGCTATGGGGCTGAAACAGTGACTCCAGGACTACTACCTCAAATCAGAAGAAACAGTTATTTAAGGCTAAAATTATTAAATACTATCACTGAATCTGCTTAGTTTTAAAAACTAAAGCATCTGAATTTGTGTATAAATAACCCCATGTTTCAGAACTTAGGACCATTTATGGTTTGATATTAGAGCTATGGTACATTCTCAAAATGATTTAAGAATGACAGGGTGGGGTGTGGCTCAGTGGTAGAGCACTTGTTGCATACCAGGGTTCAATCCTAGCATCACAAGAGACAAGGGTACAAAGTGAGTTCATCTAGCTTCAGTCCTATCTGTAATGAGGATGCCTGGGACAACTTAGACCCAGCCTGGTCTGTGGGGTGAGAAAAAGCCTGTGGCCAGACAGCTTCCTGTTACATTCTACTGTCCTGTGGCATAGAAAATCGTTCCTGGCTACGAGTCAGGCCAATCTGACAGCTTTTAGATCACAGTTTGATAACATGCATTTGTCATGAAAGGTGTTTTATTCTAAATATACTAATGGATAGACATACACCTAGCACAAACTCCCACTTACCACTACTTTCTCCATTGTATTTTCGACAATTCCTGAACATAGTTTTCATGTCGTTTACAAATTCCTCCTTGGTACAGTATAAACCTCCATTCAATTTCTTCTCCATGCTTGAAATATCCATGGGAATCTAAAATAGGACAAACTATTTAATTATTATACTAGAATAACCCCCCAACCAAACATCTCACAGTCCTTCAGAGGCAACGTCATCTTGGTATCACAAGATGCTCAGGAGACGAATGTACACCCAGAGACCTGACTCTGCAGAATGACAAGCCAACATGAAACCCAAAACCCAAGCATAAACAGATGCTAACATATATTTTCGAAGATACCTTAATAATTTGATAATAATTAGGGGCGTAAGATTCATCCACAGGTTCCAAAAAGGGCCAAGAATCCTTGTGAGCCTTTACCACATCCAGAACTAAGAACCAAAGCAGAGAATTTAATTAATACAGTCACATGGCAATGTTTCCGTCAGAAACACAATAACTAAGAATGGGAACTAACCTTTATACATGGCAGTGAAATCATCATCCAACTCAAAGCTGTGAATCATAAAATAAGACATTAGTAGTAACTCGGAACTCTAACCACCTTCTCAACTTAGCTTTTGGTTCAGACGTAGTTGACTGCACTAAGATTTGGAATAGTCTTAGTAATTCTTTTCAGTTAAGTCTGTCAGCAATGCTAACATTCCCTGAAAAGGATACCAAAATTAGGGACAGTATACCTTTACATAAAAGGGAATACCACTGACCTCAAACTTAAACACAATGGTAATGATCCAGAACTTTATGGTTCTATTATTTATCTAAGAGCACACTCTTAACAAGGTTTTATTCTAGGCTCATGAATATTTCTGTGACCTAGACAGTAATAATGCCAAGTATGGTGATGCACACCTGTAACCCCACTATCACTTGCAGGAGGGTCTCAAGTTTGAGGTCAGTTTGGGCTCCATAGTGAGACCCTGGATCATAAACCAAACTAAACAAAATCCACAAAACCATATGACACAATGAACTCAATAACAATGAACATTTACTCATTTGTTTCTAAATTTCTAGTATGCAATAAAGATACAAATGGTGCCTAGTAATTTCAAGGGAAATCACAATTTAAAGAGTAAGCTGTTCTGCACATTCCAAGAAATAATTTTATATAATCACTGAATCTGATTTCACTACATTAAAAAGTTAGGACAGTAAGAATTCTGTGCAAAAATATCACTGTGCTTCTAGAGTGTGGTGGCAGGAGGTAAGGGAGGAGAGAGATGGGTCTGGGTGTGGGTGTCGAGGTCACTGGGGTCAAGTTGAGGCTGAGAATTCAAGGCTCACCTTGTCCTTTACAAAGTTTTCTCAACTTTGAAATGGCAATGCCATTGCTGAGCACACAGGGATGTTGCAAGGATTAAATGAGGGAAATGTTTGCCAGCAGAGAGCCAGGTGTTCTTGCTGCTGCTGGGATTAAATACTCACAGGTCCTTTGTCTTCTTTCCTTCCCGTGTGGGAGAGCCGGGGTCCAGATGGGAGAGCTCTGGGGGCAGCTCCTTGCCCTGGGCCAGCAGCCATGCCCGTTCTTCCCTGAGCTTTCTCCTCTTGGCACGATCTGCAAGGGGCAAGTGTGACTGAGCCTGTGCATATGCTTGTCCTCCCATTGCCCATGGTGCTCGGTCTGTCACACAGGAACAGGACAACCTGCTCACTTCATTCAAAATGTCACCTCTTCAGACAGAACTCTCGTGACAATCTTGTTTAAATGCTACTTCAACCATGTCATTCTACCTGTGTGTCTGGCTTTTTCTCTTTTAGATACCACTGTATCTAGAATTCCACAATACCGTATCTTTATTCCCCATCTTCTCATCACTAGAACAGAAATTCCCAAAACGACTGTTACCTTGTTCATTACATCTACCTAGAACAGTGCTGGTGCAAAACATGTGCTCAAGAAAGCAATCCTGCTGGGTGTGGTACACACCTGTAATCCCAGCACTTGGGAGGCTGAGACAGGAGAATCCTTGCAAGTTTGAGACCAGCCTGGCCTACAAAGTGAGTTCAAGGCCAGACTGAACTGCATGGCGAGACCCTGTCTCAAAAAAGGCAAAAAAAAAAAAAAAAAAAAAAAAAAAAAAAAAAAAAAAAAAAAAAAAAAAAAAAAAAAAAAAAAAAAAAAAAAAAAAAAAAAAAAAAAAAAAAAAAAAAAAAAAAAAAAAAAAAAAAAAAAAAAAAAAAAAAGGCAAGAAAGCAATCCTGTAATAGGCATTATTAATTTTACAGGTATAGAAATTAAGCCTGCAAATAAAGTTCTGGACCTGTCTATATAAAATGAGGGTATACCTAATAACCCACTGTAAAATATGAAGAAATAAAAGCCAGTTATTGTCTCAGGGAGTTTAAATCTAACACCAGAAATGAAACACACGCAAGACTTTACAAATAAAATAAATCTGTAGCTTCAAGGAACTAAGAGCTTTAGAATGAAGAAATGAGCTAGGCAGGGACAGGGTTAACCCAATAAGGAACAGAAAATAATACTTTAAAATGGGAGGGGGGAAAAAGCACATAGGGTCATAACTTTTTAATTTTCATAGCCAAAATTTACCTAAATTTTGCACTGGAACATTGTATTGACAAAATCAAAACCACACACTATGCCGTTTTATTAAAAAAATACAGAGTTCTAGGAATTTAGTAATCCATTCATTCAGAGACACTATCTTGCTCTGTAGTCCAGGACAGCTTCAAATCTGTGATCTTCCTGACTTAGCCTCCTGAGTGCTGAGACTAAAGGTGTATGCCACCATGCCAGGCTTCTTTCTATACATTTATTTGAAAGAAAACACTCAACATGTGGGAGGCTAAGGCAGGAGGGTTCTAAGTTTGAGGCCAGCTTGGACTACATAGCAAAACCAAACCACCACACCCGGGCGTGGTGGCTCATGCCTGTAACCCCAGCAATTGGGAGGTTGAGATAGGAGGTGGATTGTGGTGAGTTCGAAACCAGCCTGGGCTACAAAGTAAGCTCAAGGCCAGCCTGAACGGCATAGTGAGACCCTGTCTCAAAAAGACAAGGGCTGGGGATTTAGCTCAGTGGCCTAAGCACCTGCCTGGCAAGAGCAAGATCATGAGTTCAATCCCTGGTGCCGCAAAAAAAAAAAACATCAAAAAACAAACGAACAACCACAACCACAAAGAAAAGGTGTAAGGGGAAGAAAGGAAACTTTGGTCTATATCCAACCATGACAAATGATCTGTTATCACATCATTTATCAGGGTCAGCTTATAAATACAACTGCTATCCAAGAAAGCATTTGTTATCCTAGGCATTGTAGAATCATAAACAAACAAAAACAATCTATTATAGCAAGACCAAGAACTACACCTATTTTTTCTTTTTCTCCTTGAAATAAAATACTTATTTCTGAAAAAAATTACTTTGCCCTAATACTTTAGAACTAATACCTAAAAATCTGAGACATTTCTCATGCATACCTTATATGTGATAAAATGATCTGTATCTAGATACAGCAGTACATGCCTATAATTATAGGACTATGGGAGGCTGAGGCTGGAGGACTGAGAGTTGGGAGATCACCTGGGCTACACAGCAAGTTCAAGCCCAGCCTGGATTACATGTTATAACCCATCTCAAAAAACAAAATAAAAAACCCAAACCCAAACCAACCAACCATGAAACAAAAAAAAAGACCCATAAGCCAAAGCTGGAGAAGGGATTAGTGCTTCCAGGTAGGTGTGAGGTGACCCCAGCTGCTGCATCCACGGTGGAACACCCATGGGGGCCCACCTGGCCCGATGCTGCTACCTTGGTGATGCCTTGGGCGGAGCTGGACCCGCTGCACCTTCCCACCTTCCTGCCTAACTACAGCTTCCCGACCAGAAGGATGGTGATGGAGGCCATGCAGCAGGAAATAATGCGCAGCTCATACTCAGGCAGCGGGACTACCATGCACACACCTCATCTGGCTGCTCAAGTGTAAGTACGACAGCTTCCTCAACTTCTTGGCCTGCAAGCAAGAGCAGCATGCCTGGGGCCACTGTGGGCACCTCAACTATGTGCAGCACATGAAGGAGTACAAACGTGAGTGGTGACTGCTGCAGCAAAAGAAGCCGTGGCTCTGAACAAAGGGAGGCACAGGCGGCCCAGCACTAGGGCTTGGGAGAAGTGGCCCCTGAGGTGGACCTGTAGTGTTGCCCACCACTGCAAGCAGTAGTAAAGAAATAAAAGTGCCCAGTGCTTGGTGGTGGTGGTGGGGACACCAAAACACACACACACACACAAACCCTGTGAAATCAGTTGTCATCACTCATTTTTTTCTATTCTATGTGGGACATAGCAGAGATCTAATAAGCAAGACACTGAAAGACACAAGGAATGACAAACACAAGTGCTTTATCAGGAATAAAAGGGAGGGAGATTTGATTCAGGTAAGTAAATATGACAGAATACAGCTGATGGTTAACTAAAAAGAAACAGCTAGAAACAGATTAAACAAAGAATGGTCCCTAGCTTGTTCCAGTCGTGGCTGCGACACTGTTGTTCCCAAACATGAATGCCTGTGGCCTGGGCAGAAGGCCCACGCACCTTCTACCGCCTTGACCTTTTCCTCTAACTCCCGCTTCCGCTCCTCCTTGAGCATCTGCTCCTGTTCTTTCTTCTGCACAGCCAGGAGGATTTGCCGCTCTTCCTCCTCCTCCTTGCGCTTCTGCTTTTCTATCCTGCTGAGCATTGGAGTCTCCTGTGAGAAGCCAAGGAACAGATCAAGTCAAGGGACAACAATGCTAGAGTTCTTCCCTTTGAACTAAGATCTACTGAATTCAACAAATACTATTAAGGTAACTTAGCTGGTGGATTTACAGCATAGAAACAAGCTAATTTCATCATCTAATATATGTGTATAGATGTATAAACACATTAACATTAAAAAACAATGGTTTGCTTTGCTTTGGCAGTAGCAGGGATGGAGCCCAGGTTCTCTGCACTGAGTTACAACAGTCCTTTTTTATTTTGAGACAGATTGCACTAAATCACTAAATTGCCCAGATTAGGGTGGACTCAGCAACCTCTTGCTTCAGCCTCTCAAAGTGTTGGCATTATAGGTGTGTGCCATCATTCTCAGCTCACAATGGGTTTTTAAAACTGGGCAAAAATTTTGAGACCATGGATCTGTATAATTTGAGACAATCATATGGGTAATGAACAAAAGAGGAGAAACTGAGGCAGTTCAGAGAAATCATTCCTTTTGATTTGATCAAAGCAAAAATTTTAAAAGTACCTTCATTTAAGTATATTAAGGATGAAAAGAATCACTAGACAGAATGCAAATTCACAATTTCAATATTGCACTATTTTGAAACTTCTGTATTTTGTATTTTTCTTAATATGCAGAAAAGAAGTCAGGCATGGTAGTGCATACCTATGATCCCAGCACTCTGTGAGGTGAGACAGAGATCCCAAGTTTGAGCCCAGCCTAGGCAATTTAGTGACTTAATGAGACACTGTCTCAAAATAAAAAAGGGCTTGAGATATAGCTCAGTGTGAAGGCCCTGGGTTCAATCATTAGCATGGAAAAACAAAACAAAACAAAAACGAACAAACAACCCTCAGAAAAATTTTAAAGGAGATAGTAGAGAAAGTCCTAAAAATTATTCAAAGATCAGTCAGCACTTCCCCTTATTTTTCCTTTTTTTTTTTTTTTTTTTGGCAGCACTGGGGATTGAACTCATGACCTCATACTTGCCAGGCAGGCACCTAAAGCCACTGAGCTAAATCCCCGGCCCTTGTCTTTTTGAGACAGGGTCTCAGTATGCTGTTCAGGCTGGCCTTGAGATCACTTTGTAGCCCAGGCTGGTTTGGAACTCCCAACGATCCTCCTGTTTCAGCTTCCTGAGTGCTGGGATTACAGGTGTGAGCCACCAGGCCCTGCTCTAGAATTATTTTTTTGAACACTGCTATTGAAAAGGTCATGTCTTCACATGCAACAAAGAATATAGGCTGCAAAAATCAACCAAGTGTCAACAGAGGCAAAACTGACATTAACTTCAGAGACAATCCCATTTCAGGTGGAGCCTAATTGGGGATGTGACACTTACTTTAGCAAGGAAAGAACCTATGAAAAGAATACCTATATAACTTTTGGAAAAAAATATGAAGACATGTTTTAAATATGTAAAGATGTCTTACAAACCAATGTTGGGCCTCCCACAAAACAAACTGAACATGAATATGCAACTCATACCTGAGAGACAAAATACCTAAGTTAAAAAGTTGTCTAATGTGATCTTGGTTTTGTGATATGTGCATGCAGAAAGGCTTGAAGCAAATGCATGAACATCAAAACAGCAACGTTACCTAAATTAGAATTATCAGGCCTTCAATAGTCTTCTCCATGTTGTCTCCACATTCTATGAACTTTTGGGGCTCAGAACAACCCTTTCCAACTGGGAGTTAAACTAGCAATACATGTTCTAAAATAATCTAACTTTCATTAACTTTTTATTGGCCTTGTGCAATTCTTGTTTAAAGTCTAAAATTAAAACATGCTCAAAGACCTAAGGATCAGAACGTGTCAATGTTTAAGTTGAGATATGAGAAATTGGTTATGAACAGTTAACCTGATAACAATGCAGCAGAAATTTTCAAATATAAAACTACAAATATAAACGACTGTAGCTATTTAAAATCTGTATAATGTAATTTATTTATATCCCCAATGAAAAACCTATGGATGCACCCATGACACTGTACACATTCTAACTGGTGTGGTGGTGCATGCCTATCATCTTAGCACTCTGGGATGCTGAGCCAGGAGGACTGCAAGTTTAACCCAGTCTTGGCAACTTAGCAATACATAAAAACATACATACATAGTTACATATGGCTGGGGATACAGCTCACTGTGAAGGCTCTGGGCTTAACTCACTACCACAAAACCAACCAACCAAACCAAACCCATCAGACATAATTCATTTTGTTTGTTTTCAACACAGGGTCTTGCTATATAGTCCAGGCTGGCCTTAAACTTGCAGCGATCCTCCTGCCCCAGCCTACCACAAAACAAATGGTGCCGGGATTACAGGCATGTACCCAACATCTATTTTTTTTGCACATTAAGTTATCCCTTTTTACTGGAGGTTGAATTACTTTGGGAAAATCTTGATTTGATACTTTTATCTAGAAGTTATTATTATTATTGTTATTATTATTATTATTAGTGCTGGGGATTGAACTCCCTACCTTGCACTTGCCAGGCAGGTGCTTATGCCACTGAGCTAAATCCCGGCCCTAGAAGCAATTGTCAAATGTGCATACAAACCTGTCTGTAACAAGTAGAGGGTATCTGCCAGATTTTGGCATCATTTGTATGAGAAATACTTTTTTTTTTTTTTGGGTGAGACAGGGTCTCACTATATAATTAAGGCTGGCTTTGAACTCACTATATAGGCACTCTGGCCTCAAACTTGTGGTGATCCTCCTGCCTTGTCTCCCAAGTACTAGGATTACAGATGAGTGCCACCATGTCTAGTCTGAGAAATACTTCTGTCTGAAAAGATATTCCATGTTGGTTTTTTGTGTTTCATTTTTTAGTATTACTGGAAATTGAACATAGGCACTTTCCACTAATTTATGTCCCCAGCCTTCATTTTTCCAAGAAGGTGTCTACTCATTAAGTGTCTAGGTTGGGCTCAAACTTGTGGATCCTCCCTGCCTCAGCCTCGCAACACACAGCCCACCTTGGCTGTTATTAGCTTTTCTTAATAAAAACAGCCTGCTGACTATTGGTTAGGTCAAACAAACAATATTGACCTAAGTTATACCAAAGTGACTTACTTTCAAGATTATAGACAGAAATAAATTAAAAAACATTTTTTTGTACCAGGGATAGAACTCATGACCTCACACTTGCCAGGCAGGCGCTGTACCACTGAAATATATCCTTGGTCCATAAATTTTAATTTATAAAGAGAAATTTGATGAAGCATTAGGGAAATAAAGTTCCCAACTCCTGAGTGATACTTTTCTACCCCTTTATATTAAGCTATAGATTTCCTCTGAATGAAACCCTGTAATTACCATTGCTAATAAAAAGCACAAAATTGTATATAATAATGGGGTACCA